>LRSR01002550.1:0-14852 GCA_001579985.1 Hypsibius dujardini
CTGTCTGTCTGTCTGTCTGTCTGTGTGTCTGTCTGTGTCTGTCTGTGTGTCTGTGTGTCTGTCTGTGTGTCTGTGTGTCTGTTTGTGTGTCTGTGTGTCTGTGTGTCTGTGTGTCTGTCTGTCTTATTAAGTCATTTGAAAGATCAATCTCTGAATTTCAACCGATAAAATTCACAATCAGTTTACAAGGCCTCAGTGGGCAGCGAGCAACGATCGATGGTGTATATCCAACTTCTCAACTTTATCCTTGGCATACTTGTTTTCCGCGAAATACATAAATTGTTCGATGACACAGATGAGAAAAGTTTCGAGCTTTCGAGTCGCTTGCTGACTGCCACGAGACACAAACTAAGGACTCTTTCGCTGTCCTGGACACGAATTGGATTCTTTCCCTATCCCGAACATGACTGCCGCGCTCTGAATCGAAACAGGGAAACTGCCCAATGCTTCCCAGCCGCGAAAACTCACCTTCCCGTGTGTGAGGCTCCGCAAACTTGGCAGTTTCGAGCGGTGAAGGGATTGGCAAAGGTGCACAGCTGGCAGCTCCATGTCGGGGACCACCTGAAAAGTCATGAAAGGGCAAGAGAAAAGGACAAATCGTTAAAGGTGTCTTGTCAAAAACACGCCCTTTTTACAACTTTCCCTACCCGCTGTCGCACTCCATTCCACCGATTTCCACCGCGCTTCAATTCCGATTCCCAGAATAATTACAGAGGTCAATGGAGAAATGGGTGAAGATCGGTGGACGATATTAGAAGCTGCTCAAAAGGCATGGACGTCCGAGGAGGAGATTTTACATAATACATCAAGCGTTGATTGATTGATTGTCGCCGATTGAAAAGTCAAATTTGATTGATTGATGGATTGTACATAATGCATCAAGCGTTGATTGATTGATTGTCGCCGATTGAAAAGTCAAATTTGATTGATTGATTGATGAAATAGGAGTATTATTTTACGCGTCTCGTGGACAAGTGATCAGCGCCAGCGAAATTGGTTGCTCCAAAAAAGGGGGCGATGAAAAAGATCGAATCGGATGAGCAAATCAAGATTAAATTTGAACAAAGCATTGAGATCTTTTTTTACTGTACGCTCCCGATCTGAAGGGGCACTTTTTTGCCCTAGGCGTGCATTCCGCCCGCTTTGCGCCGGATATTTAGACCGGTGTATGTGTATGTGCTGCACTGAGGCGGCGCTTAGGTGCCCCTTGAGATCGCGAGCGTACGGTACTGTACGCTCCCGATCTGAAGGGTCGATTATGCCCCACCCCCGCTGATTCCCATCAAGCTTGAGGCGGATCGTTCAATTCCGTTCACTTGTCCGTGATTGGTCCGTTGGTTTTTGCCTAACAGCCTACGCTACCTTGCTTGATTGAAATGATGATTTCCGTTTCGAAATTCAAAGTCAATAAAGTTTAAGTGAATGTGAATGAACAACCAAGCGAGCGACGGAACGTGTTTTCGGGCTGGACCTAAAATCGACCCTTGAGATCGGGAGCGTACAGTAATTGAAAACTTGAGATTGTGAAACGGTAAAGCATTCCGGCCAATCAAAGAAGCGGAATACTCAATCCCCGCCCTTGGCTGGCATTCATCGCGTTCACTGCCGAAAGAGTGTTCCACCGGTTCACTGCGCTACGGCGATGGAAAAAAAGCTGAGAGAATTCACAAAAAATTTCCGTCTCCAGATTTCCGTCGTATTTCTTTCCCTGCAAAAATATCCTGCTTCTCTTAGCCGCTGCATTATTTGTTGCCATCTCTCCGCGAAAATGCCTTTCATCATCATGTCCTGCAGCACGGATGATGCCCAGGAACTTCAGGGTGAGTGACTGACCTCGATTTCAGTTCGATAAAATTGCAGGTAATTTCGCCCGAGTAGAAAATTCTGCCCCGTCACCGCCGCATATCACACAGCCTGAGAGGTGGTCAAAATTACCGCTGACCTTGAAGCCCAATTTTATTCTCTAAATTCCAATTTGTTTTTCTTAATAAATAAGCACGTTCATAAAAACACCTTTATTTTGGGATATTTCACTAAATTTAATTAGGAACTCTTGGTCAGTAATTTTGTGAGTTGAAATAAATCGAGAGAGTATTGCTCGTTTGGACGAAAATTTTACCCCATTGCGCCCCTTGCATTAGAGCCTGAGAGGTGGTCAAAATTACCAGTGACCTTGACAAACTCGAATTATATTCCGCTAATTTCCGGTTCATCTTCTTACAACAAATTAATATTTTTTAAAAGCCTTTTGAGCTTTCGCACAATTTTTTTTCGTGCATTTTCGTGCATATACCTCAATTTCAGCTTGATAAGTAAATCAGGGAGAATATTTCTCGCACCGAGAATTTTGCCCCATTTCGCCGCTTGGAGTAGGCCCTGACAGGCGGGCAAAATTTCCTGATTTTGAAAAAATGCTTAAATCTTCCCTGTTTCCGCTGTCTGATCCAGGTCCCACTTTCTTCGGCGATGCCCATATGGATCAGAAGATCATCGACCAGCTGAAGGGCCGGTCCGTCCACATGGAGCCGCACAGCGGGAGCAATTCCTCCGGTTCGTCCTCGTCGTCGCACAGTCGCAGCACGGAAACCGGCCTGCACTTCCGCACCAATTACTCGCCGAGCATCGTCCTCAACAATCTCGAGCAGCTGGGCTATCGTGTGGCCAGCTTCGGGATGGGCTCGCGCGCCGCCATCTGGACACTGCATCTCGAGCCGAAGAAGGAGCCGAAGAAGCGAGGCCCGGCAGCGAAGAAGGCTGCTGCTGCGACTGTCGCTTCCATCGTCGACGACATGGAGGACAACATGCGTGCTATGTCTGTGGGTGCGAAGGTATGTCAGTGGATTCGATCATTTGCGACTGTTAGGCGGACTGTCTTCTTTAACCCTGTCTGTCTGTCTGTCTGTCTGTCTGTCTGTCTGTCTGTCTATCTATCTGTCTATCTGTCTCTCTGTCTGTCTGTCTGTCTGTCTGCTGCTCGCTCAAGTGTCTGTTTTGTTTATAGGCGCCTAGCCAGAGGAAAGGGAAAGCGCCGGCTCCCGCCCAGACAACCGCTAGTAAATCTTCTGCTCCTGCTGCCAAGAAGGCTGCACCTGCTCCTGCTAACGTGGCTGCCCCGGTGAAGAAAGAGGTGGAGCTGCCGAAGAAGGCGGAGCGGCAGCCGGTGGTGCTGCAGGACGATGAGGACACGCGGAGCGGCGATGGTTCGGAGCAGAGCCACTCGGGCAGCTCGGAATCGGAGGAGGAGGAAATGGAGATTCTGCCTGTGGCGGAAGACAGCAAGAAAGGTCAGCGAAAACCACCGGTCAAGGCCAAGTGAAACTGGGTGTGTGCCTGTGTCGGGATGACGGATTCTTAACTTGCTTTTTAGCCGATGAATTTTAATCAGCTTCAGCGTGAGTTTTTTTTCCCACGGTGGCCAGCTTTTTGTCTGTGTTCATGTTTACCGATTCTTCTCACTTTTTTTATTGCGATCTATTTCGGTTTTAACCATTTTTAGCGTTGCTCTTCGCAAGTACGGTGTTCACCGATTACGGCGCCGCTTGGAATGATGATGTTGCAGATATTTCCGTCGTCTTGACCTGTCGTGTAGACTGACGTGAGTTCTGTGAGATGAGAGTAAAATTCACTTCCGTCCTTTCCTTGATTCTAATGTGTAACTCCATCCTGCAACCTCCGCCTCCACTTGCAACCTCCAGCTCCAACCTCCAGCACCCAATCTCCAGCTCCGGCTCCAGCTTCCAACCTCCAGCTCCATTCTCCAACCTCCAGCTCCAACCTCCAGCCTCCAGTTCCGGCTTCCAGCTTCCAACCTCCAGCTCCATCCTCCAACCTCCAGCTCCCAACCTCCAATCTCCAGCTCCGGCTCCAACTTCCAACCTCCAGCTCCAACCTCCAGCTGCAGCTTCCAATCTCCAACCTCCAGCTTCCGGCTTCCAACCTCCAGCTCCGGCTTCCACCTCCAGCTCCAGCTTCCAACCTCCATCCTCCAGAGCTGCATCCTCCGTCCTCCACCTTCCACGAGGCCTCCACGTCTTTCGATATACCCGTGAAAATGTAATATTCTAGATGGCGATTTCTATTAAAGCTTATTTTTTTCAGATAACTTTTAATAAAAATGAAAATAATAATGCCCAAACAACATTAGCTGTTGCATAGAGACGTTAGCACCTTTTGATTTAATGGAAGATGATACTTCTTCCCCTGAGGGACTGATATTTCGAGTGTCGTTCATGCTCGCCGCAGCCGCGGTGGCGGCTAGATGCTAGTTCCGATTCATGGAATGGTCCCCCGAAATAGTAGTAGTACTATGAAAAAGCTCCATACTGTACTGTTATGACCAACGGCGAGGTGGACGAAGCCGGATATGATTCCACCACGGAGCATCTCTTCATCGCGGGCTTCAAGACCCCGCTCGGTTCGTTCTTCGCACAGACACTGCTGACGCAGATGATCATCCTCTCCATCCAGCGCCTGTCCGACGGTCAGGGCCGGTTCTTTGAGGAGTTCATCTGCACGTTCCAGACGGCCGTGCTCAGCCAGGAGCTGGAGATCATTCGGCAGGCACACGGCCTGCTGGCATACGCCGTCGCGATGTTCGCCTTGAGTATCCTGTACACGTTGACCTTCCGCAAGGGTGTGCATGCCAATCCCGTCAGCACCATCCATCTGTTCAGCACACATGACCGCTTCAGTGAGGTTGCCGAACTGGTGGTGCACCTCAGTGTGCAAACTTTCGCAGCGGTGGTCGCGGAGAAGTATGTGCATATGTTGTGGTCAGCGAGGATCTTTAATTCCGGCCTCGCCGTGATCCACATGGGTACTCCTTGTAAATCCGACCTCAAGGTTCGTTATATTATGTGTCTGTCTGTCTGTCTGTCTGTCTGTCTGCCTATCTGCCTGTCTGTCTGTCTGTCTGTCTGTCTGTCTACTTGTCTGTGTGTCTGCCTGCCTGCCTGTCTGTCTGTCTGTGTGTCTGTCTGTCTGTGTGTTTGTGTGTCTGTCTGAGTGTTTGTCTGTCTGTCGGTCGTTTTAGGTACCAGCAACTGTTGGGATCTTGATCGAGTGTGCAGCGACGTTTGTCTTTCGACTCCTGAACCATGCCCCACGAGGAGGCCTTGCCGAGGTCGTGCTGTGTTCCCTGGCCGGGGTACTGTGCAACCTTGCTGGTATGAGTCTCCATTCCCACTGATGCTATCTGCGTTTGAGACGATTCGGTTCCGCTCCGCGTTACTGTAACGGCAATACTACCTCTTCCTTCTTTCAGCAATTCCTTTTACCGGCGGCTACTTCAACCCCAGCATCGCCTTGACCACCCAGTTCGCCTGCCACGGTCACGAACACTGGGAGTTTGCCATGGTCTACCTAGCTGGCCCGGTCATCGCGGCGTACCTGGTCGGTCAATACGGTGACCGAATTTGGCGGTTGCTCCAGCCCAATCGGCATCGGCCGCTCCGTCACCCAGCGTCCATCCACCGTATGGATTCGTCCCATGTCCAGCATCCTGACGGTGGTCATCGGCACGTTGACGGTCACCACCATTTTTTACGGCCTCGAAGCGTCAATTCTTTTGCTCGAAATTCCTGAAAACCACTCAGGCTTCTTCAGCATTTAAGAGACCAGCGGAAATGGCGTCGCGGCGCGGCGGCGGTGCTGTTCCGTTATACGGTGTGAACCAAGGCGAACCGATTTAGGGACGTTTGCTGTATCAACATTATCACAGTGTGACAGAATTTTGTCCCCGACAAAACATCCCGAAACTTTTTCCCATCGACCGCGTCACCATTTTGTAATTTTCCGTGAAGAGCTTACTTTTCTGGAAATTGGAAACCGGAGTCGCGGACTTTTTCCGTGCACAAATTTGGGGATTCGGATGTGGGAAACGAAGGTAAGAGAGAGCGAATTGAACCAGGAAATGATTACAATCAACCAATCAACCAATCAATCAACCAATTAATCAATCAATCAATCAATCAATCAATTCAACTAGTATCTCGGTTGCCGCAGAGTATTTCCCACAAGACATCCCGAAACTTTTTTCCCCTCGACTGCGTCACCATCTTGTAAGTTGCCGCGGTGAGTTTATTTGTCTGCAACCCTAGGAAGCCCGAAGCCGTTAACGGATTTGGAGTTTCGAGTGTGGAAGCGGATTGATTCGGGAGAAAAATGGCTTCCAAGGAGCGCTTTGAAATGCCGTGGCAGTACAACTTTCCTCCCTTTTTCACGTGAGTATGTGACGGGGCAATTTCAGTGAATACTTTAGCGGATATTCCGAATTTGCCTTGCAGCCTGCAACCGAATTTGGATACGAGAAAGCTGCAGTTGGAAGCGTGGAGTGCGTTGATTTTGAAGTATTTCCGTTCCCATCGACTGCACATCATCGATGTCAACGAGGCGCAGTCCAGCCCGCTCTTCCACAATGTCAGTCTCAATCGTAGGTGTTGTTTTGAAAGTGTTTTCAAATTGGAAAGATGATCGGGTAGGCGGATCGGGCGGTCGAGGAATGTAGGCGGACATTATTGTTCAGTTGTCATTTAATTGATTGATTGATTGATTGATGAATTCGACGATTTCACCACGATCAGCTGATTGCTCGCTTGATTGATTGATGAATTCGACGATTGCACTGCGATCAGCTGATTGCTCGCTCGCTTGATTGATTGATTGATTGCCGATTTACCGCGTGGAAACTTATTTTGGAGACAACCTCACCGACATGCTACTCCATCCCCTCTAGCAGGGGAACAGTAGGTCACCACTCATTCGACAGAGAAATTTCTCCTCTTTCGTGGTAGAATAAAAGATTTGCGTCAATTTGGGTTTGTTTGCGTTTTATTCCACCGTCTCCGGGAAGCACCAAATCGACGTTTTGTCCCTTTGAATCCGCACCAGTTATCGAAAATCGAACAGATCAAGGATTCTCATCGTTTCTCAAAGGTGCTCAAATGTAAACAAACTTTGAAAATTCTTTGGCCAATCGATTATTCAGCACACATTTTCGTCCAATCCTTTCCAGAAAAAAGATCCACCAGTTTTCCCAAATCCTCCTGAGAGTGAGGGTTTTTTTTAATTTACCTCCTGCGTTGTTTCCAAGGCTGATTTTGAAAAAAAACACCAAATACAGCTCCCAAAGTGCATTTTTTAGATCAAAATATGTCTGGTGTTCACAATTATATCTTTGACGGCTCTCGTGGATCAAGGAGAAGAATTAGATCTCGCAGCGGACGCGCTGAGGAATTTTCAGGGAGGAAAACTTCCCCTTTACGCCATCTTAAACACTTCTCTGATTCTCAGTTTGATGAAATCGAAAACTTTTACCAGTTTGGCTTGGTTATTTAAAACGGCTAATCGACACACTTTGTCAAATCGCAAAATAACAAAAACGGAGAAAGTTGTGGAAGAAATAGCGCGTCTCATTTAGGCAGAAAAAGCATCCGAGATATCGCTCTTTTCTGGTCATCGGCGATTTTGGAGTGATTGATTGATTGATTGACGAATTTTTTTTCTTATAGAGCACTAAAATATCTCGCTTTTAGCGTTTGAAGTTTCTGTCTTTCGACAGAGGAGATTGACTGATTGATTAGTTTGGTAATTTTTAACTTTCGCCTTTTACTTTACTGTCTCGATCATCTGGTGCTGCATTTTAGATCCACCGTATATTATGACTGCAGTGAAGCACAGTGTGTGCAGTCATAATGTACGGATGGGCTCAAATGAGATCGACGGTCTCAATGTGGGTCTCAAATACAGATCGAAACACTACCGTATGCTCACGATCTCAAGGGACACTTTTCTACCCTGCCCGTAAATTTTGACCAACCGAGCCGTGCAGAGCCATAGCGAGGGAGGCGGGCTTGGCTGTCCCTTGAGATCGGGAGCATACGAAATGAGCCAATCAAAGAAGAGTGAATTAGATTGCACATTCAATCGAGTGCAGGGCCATACCGAGAGAGGCGGGGCTTAGTTCTCGCTTGCGATCGCGAGCAAACGAAATGAGCCAATCAAAGAAGAGTGAATTAGATTGAACGTTCAATCGAGTGCAGGGCCATAGCGAGGGAGGCGGGGCTTAGCTGTCTCTTGAGATCGCGAGCAAACGAAATGAGCCAATCAAAGAAGAGTGAATTAGATTGAACGTTCAATCGAGTGCAGAGCCATAGCGAGGGAGGCGGGGCTTAGCTGTCTCTTGAGATCGCGAGCATACAGTACTTCACTGTTCGGTTGATTGATGAGTTGAATGAATTTACAGTGTTCATAAACGGATTGACTGACCGACTCTTGCTTGGATTGTTAGCCCTTTCCTGACAGAAATCATTTTTCCACTGTAGAAACTGAACCTGGTTGTACAGGTAGCTTGATTTTGTTTGGCCATTACAGGGAAATTGTCGACGGAGACTATTCAATTGATATTAGAGGAGCTTCGCAGGACCGGTAAGACAGGAATAAGTCACACGTCCTCAGCACATTCGCGCGAAAAGCTTGATTGATTTTGTGCCACAACACACGTACATTACCAGATTGCGAATAAACGGTTGATTGATTGATTGGCTTGAACACTGATAAGCGAATGGTCGATTGATTGATTGATTGACTTGAACACTGTTAGGCGAATGATGGATTAATTGATTGATTGATCAAACTAAGATATTGCTCTTGACTGGCCAAACCATCAATCAATGTTTTTCCATTTTGGACATACTACACTAAATCAATCAAGGCCTGGCGAACAGTGTCTCCGCCAGTTGTACGTGAACGCTCGAATTTGTTCGTAGGGCATTTGGAATGGATGGATAAACAGAAACGACGGGGCTGGATATTATGGCGTAGTGTGGACGACTGGGCCAAACTCCTCTACCGATGGGTAGGAATACCTTGTTAAACTGCAGAGCTACTGTTGTCGATCATAGTTACACACGTGGCAAAAACTCTGCGCTGACCGAATTGAGCACTTCAACTCGCGGCTCTGTACAATCATGCGACGAACGAGTGTAATGGCTTAACTCGGTTAGCGCAAAGTTTGGTCCACGTCTGTACATGCTGAATTCCGTTTCACTTATTTCCAGGCCATCGACAATGGAATGTCCAATACCGTGTGCACGCTTTATGACCTTCTCCACGGTCACGACACTGCGGACGAGGGTGAGTTCGTTCAACTCACCGTCATAACGCCTGCCGAAAATATATACAGCCGTGGCACGATTTCTTGACGGAAAACGTTAATCGGAACACATGTTATTATGCCGGTGTTCCGATTAACGTTTTTCGTCGAGAAATCATGCCACAACTGTGCGCTCTCAACGAAAAACGTTAATCGGAACATTGGCATAATAACATTTGTTCCGATTAACGTCCATGTGTTCCGATTAACGTTTATGCGTTCCGATTAACGTCCATATGTTCCGATTAACGTCCATGTGTTCCGATTAACGTCCATGTGTTCCGATTAACGTCCATGTGTTCCGATTAACGTCCATGTGTTCCGATTAACGTCTATGTGTTCCGATTAACGTTTATGTGTTCCGACTAGTGAACGTATTTTGCTCTACAGAATTCCACAACATGGACCAAGATCTAATGCAGCGAGCGTTGAAAGCGCTGGAATTGCAGAAGAAGGCGGAAGTGATATCGATGGACGGAAATATCGGTGTAAAATTCTTTTAACTTCTTATCGCGTGGTCGTTTTTTATTTGGAGTGGTTACCTTTTGCATTCCTGTCTGTTTTTTTTGTCTAACGTATGAGTGAGTCGTTTCTCATTAGTTGTTTTTTTCGTTTTGACTGCCTGATTTAGGGCGCAGAATCATAAGTGCATGAATGAATTGAGTTGAATTGAAGGTGACAACACCCGACTAAAACCGAAAAGAATCACAGCGAAGGAGTCGCACGAGTACTCTTGAACACATTGAGTAGTAAGTAGTACAGTATAAACCAGGAATGCGAATGAAATTGGTGAATGAATAAACTTCGTTAAAACAATCAAAACGACGAAGCAGGACTTCCCTCACGTCGGCAGACTACTTCTCGTGTACACAAATATGAATGAAATTATCGGGATAGCTGAAGTGCTCACTCAACCACTGGAGGGGTGTCTGTGGGGACATCTTCACGCCTTGAATAACCACTGCGAAGGAGTAAGTAACTGTTGACTGGAATAGCACGTTAGTGTCTGTCTGTCTGTCTGTCTGCCTGTCTGTCTGTCTGCTGTCTGTCTGTCTGTCTGTCTGTCTGTCTGCCTGTTTGTCTGTCTGTCTGTCCGTCGTTACCTTTACGATTTTGATGGTCGGGAAAAACTTGCACCAGCAGATCAGCCAGCGTCTGCCGGCGGCCTTCCTCGTCCACAGGCTTGACCAGTTTTTGGATGAAGGACTTGTCTGCCTGGTAGACCCGGAATGGGATATACCGGAAGTAGGGATTCTCAGAAGAGACTTCCATCAGCTTACGGTTGATCGCCCAGAACTGGTCGAAACGATCTGACCAAGTGGAAAGAGTGAAAGTTAGAAAGTATAGGAAAATCCGATTGAAAGCGAGAAAAGAGACATACGACGTATTTTGCATGATGCATTGGAAATATGACTTTATCTTTCAGGTGTTAAGAAATTTAAATTCGTTACTTGAACAATTCTAGTACTCACCGTTCAACAGTCCCGTCCACAATTGCTTGTGGTCTTTCTTCTGCATAGTTGAGACAATCGTCACCTTGTGCTTCAATGCGTCCGCCTCTTTGAGTGTAGACATGAAGTAGGACTCCATTGCGTCTCGGCTGGCTAAATGGATCAATTCGTCCTCTGGGAACGCCTGCACGCGGAGATACTCTTAGTATCCAGCAGGTAAATGTCGTCATTGTACTTCGGCAGCTAAAAGTGTGTTCATACTAACGCTGTAATGCACTGTTATTGTCCAGGGAAGCAATGCATCGTGGGCAAAGAGATCGAAGAGAACGCCAACTGGGTAGTGCCTGGAAAGACGCACAACTTGTTATCAATCAATCAATCAATCAATCAATCAATCAATCCATCAATCAATCAATTCATCAATCAATCCATCGATCAGTCAAACAATCAGTCAATCAATCGATCCACCAATCAATCAAGCCATCAATCAGTCAATCCATCAATCAAGCCATCCATCACGCCATCAATCAGTCAATCAATCAATAAAGTTTCGTACTCGAGTGAATGACAGTAAATTGAAGGACAGCAGGCGAAAAGCCTGGTTGTTACTAATTTTAAGGAAGCAACTAACAAAACTGCAGGTGAAGAGCTGGAAATTACTTCAAAAAACAGCGAATAACTCTCGGAAGATAAGCAGCGAAAACGAACAAGCACGCAAATCAACCAATCAACCGATCAATCAACCAATCAATCAATCAATCACTGCCTCCTCCGATGTAACGTACATTCGCAACGGTGTGCCATCGAAGTCCAGCCAAATTTCCTGTCCTGCTGCCGTCTGTGTGGTGTACTTTTGAAAGTGACGATTCACTTTATCCAGGCAGAGCGGGAAGTATGTCTGCCGCGGGACCAACACCTTCATTGGGAGTAGAGAAAAAAACCACAACAAATCAAGATAAAAAACTCTTTAACTAATCAATCAATCGATCAATCACCTTCATAAAAGTATTCGCTATGTAAATTTGATCCAAGCCTGCCTGCTTACAAAATACGGCTGCGGAGCTTCCATATTGCTCGTTTCATCAGAGGAAAGGACAAAATGTACGGGCACTTGGCCGTTCCAGAGTTCACGAAGAATTTCCCGATCGTCGCTCATGTTAGCTGGAAGGGGAAGAGAAGATTTTCGACCAGTTCGTTGGATTGTTGCTGCAGACGCAGTAAACAAGAGATACCTACGAGTATCTTGCAGATACAGTGTGTCGAGGGGCGGGAGAGATCGCGAAAGAGCGGAATATTTTCAGAAACTTCAAAATCAATTTTCTAAATTTATTTTAAAAAAAATGTTTATTTTCATGGGATTTGTGACGCGTTCGCGCACTTTCCTAACTTGTTCGCAGATTATAAGTTTTGTGCGCTTGGTATTACAATTTGTTCGCGCACTTTCTCAACCCGTTCGCGCACTTTTTCCACTTGTTCGCGCACGTTTTCTACTTGTTGGCGCACTTTTTCCACTTGTTCGCCAACTATCAGATTCGTGCGCGTAGCATTAACAATCTGTTCGAAAGCTTTGTCAACATGTTCGCGGGATATATAAACTCATTCGCAGGAGCACCAGCTTGTTCGAAGGTATTCACACCGGTTCGCGGGGATACTGGATCCAGACGCGTTCGCGTTCGCGTCGGCTCGAGTTGGGAATTTTTTCGAAAAATAGTTAGACAAATCAGTTTTTCTTTTTTCACATTTGCCTATCAGAGCATTTTCGTCTTTTAGTATTCTTGCGGTAGAATTATCTACTGTTGTGGACTCGGTAAGCCATATCAACCGAGAAAGATTGATATCCTTTTTGCAGAACAACGGTTGATTGATCGGTTGGTTGATTGATCGGTTGATTGATTACTCGGTTGATCGATCGGTTGGTTGATTGATAGGTTGATTCATTGATTGATCGGTTGGTCGATTAATTGGTTGATTGATTGGTTGATTAACCGATTTCCATCAACAAGCCCGCGGGAATACTGTTGTTGGGTTTTCCCACATTCCGACAACAGCGGTCGGCTTGGTTAAGCTTTTCCGTTTTTTTAGCACCGCCTACAGCATTTGCCATGGAATTTACACTGAGCGAAGGCGAGAAGGGAGACAAGGAGCCGTTGCAACGGGACGATCCGACCGTCCATCCCGGGAAAGACGGCGCGCATCCGTGCCCGCCAGAGGGGATCGCACGCACCACTACCGGAGACAAGCTGACGGACATGCAGAGCACTTCGTCGGAGGAGAAGCATCGAACACAGCAGGCCAACCCATATTGAAGAAGTGAAAGGTTTTTTTTTGTCGCCCGAAAAATTTTCTCTTCGAAGTCTCCGTGCTTCGCTCAGAGCTCGTGAACTCCAGTTTCCATTTCTTGAAATCAAAGGGCGCTGATATAGTAAACCAAAAACATCTGGTCGTCGTGGTCTGTTGGTTGTGCGCTGGCTTTCTCTCTTATTTGGGAAAGACAGGAGATTTTCCACCACTTCGTGCTATGATCCGGGGCTTGATTGATTGATTGATCAGCTAGGTTTCCGAAGTTTCAATTTGTTTGATCCCAACCACTGTAAATTACTTGATTGCAAGATTTGCGAGATTCATCCACTCCAAATTCGATTTGGAATCGATTGACATCAGCGGAATCTTTTGGATGCCGGGGGCGGAGCTATGAGCTAGTTTCAATCTTGGCTTCCGGGTGACATTGCAGAAATGACCCATAGCTCCGCCCCCTGGTATCCAAATAAGATTCTGCTGATGTCAATCGATTCCAAATCAAATTTGGAGTGGACGCGTGTCAAATTTCTTGGGATCAACGTTTTACAGTGGTTGGGATCAAAAAAATTGAAACTTCAAAAGCAGGCTGATGAATCAATCAATCAAGCCCCGGTGTATAGTCTGATCGGGAGGGAAAATCTCCGTTGTCGTTCTAGTTATAGTGCGTAGTGTTGTATTTCGGAACATAAAATACGACCTAAAATAAAAATAGGCTAATATTAATTTAGTGGGAGTTTTGAAGCTTTTAAATAAAATCATGCTTTTGAATATGAATTTACATTTTTTTGATTGAATATTTTTTTTATAATAAATTAAAATAAATACAGGCACACAACTAACCCTTTATGGCAAATATCGATACAGTATGATCAATTGATTGATTGATTCTCTTCGGCTTGATTGATTCTCTATAACTCTATGATTGATTGATCGATTGATTGATTCTCTATAACTCTATGATTGATTGATCGATTGATTGATTGATTCTGTATCACTCTACTATTGATTGATTGATTGATTCTCTTCGGCTTGATTTATTCTCTATAACTCTATGATTGATTGATCGATTGATTGATTGTCTATGACTCTAGTTTTGATCGATTGATTGATTGATTGATTCTCTATAACTCTAGTATTGATGGATTGATTGATTGGTTGATTCTCTATAACTCTATTATTGATCGATAGATTGATTGATTGATTCTCTATAACTCTACCATCGATTGATTGATTGATTTTCTTTAACTTATTTTGCGGGAACTTCGACAGTTTCTTTGGTTTAATTGCGCATTCTTTAAAGTTCTACTCTTATAGAGGCTATTAGCAATGCTAAAATGATATTTTTGTCGTATCTGAAGTGTAAACTCAAAACTTGGCCATTTTGAGGAATTGTTTCGGTGGGCAGTGAAAGGAGCCAGTAAACTTTGTAAAAAAGTAAATTTATATGTAACATGCACGTATAAAGGACTCATATGTAGAATGAGTCAGCCATTTGAATACAAAACATATCAAGGATCATACAGATTGGGCTAAGCTGAGAATACTGAGGTATCAGCGACTGAACGTCTCTGGAAAGTCGTCGCGGGATTGTTTGCTAATTAGCGTCTCCGACCGATGCCGCCACCGAATGAACTGAAACTACCACCACCGAAACCACCACCGAGACCACCACCGAAACCACCGATGCTACCTCCCCCGAACGAGGCACCACCACCGAAACCACCGATACCACCACCGATACCGCCGATACCACCACCGATACCGCCGATACCACCGCCGATACCGCCGATACCACCGATACCAGCCATACCTCCACCGTTTTGGAAGCTGTCAAAGTCGGCGTTGATGGCCTTATAGTAGCTCACTGTAAAAAAATTATTAATTACTACTGCGTTTAATTTCTGCATAGTTATCTGTCTGTCTGTCTGTCTGTCTGTCTGTCTGTCTGTCTG
>LRSR01002551.1:0-36146 GCA_001579985.1 Hypsibius dujardini
CAGTCCAGACGGTCACGGGCGTAATTTAAAATTACCATTCAAAGTCGTAGTATTGGCAGGGACAATTTTCAATCGTGACGTTCCGCTGAAAGTCCCCTCCCGCTAAGCATTTTCGGTTGGCTGCCCGTCGAGTGTACCATACTTTCTGACCCATTTGGCAACGATGGCCAATGCCTGCAGGCCCAAATGTCCACGGTTTGAAGTCCGTCGGTCCGCACTTGGTGCCTGGATCATTAATCAATCGCAACGTATAAACAGACCATGAACTATTTAACCAGTCAAACGCAACGAGCAAAGAGCCTGGAAGAAGTGTCAAGAAATGCAAACCGACATTAGCTAAATAAAAAACTAATGTAATTAAAGCCTTCAGTTATCAACTTTTTAGATGAGCTTAGATTCAGTTCAGTTCAGCCATCTGGTTTCGAATAAGACTAAATTGAGTAGTTCCACGCAGCACTCACCGTTGAAAACACTGGTCAGATTGACGGTGATAATCACCCACTCATGCCGTAAATCCGACTCGTTCTTCAGCGTGCCGAACAAACTGAACACCGTCTGCCGCTCTCCCGGCTCCGTCAGCACGGACAAAATCCGCACCCGTTGATCGGCAATCTTCACGCCCTTCCAATTGGCGCCCTCATCGGTGGTGTAGAGCAGCTCCTGCGTCCGTCCCGCGGCATTCACCGCCACAATCAAGCCGCCATGATCACCCACCGCAAAGTGGTAGACGCCCTTGAGCGTTTCCCGCCAGCGATGGCCGCCGTCGGTTGTGATGAAGATGGCGTTGGTGGTGCCGCCGGCGTCCGCCGTGTTCTCTCCCATCACACCGGCCCCGATGATCAGACCGGGGGCATGGTGCGAACTGAAGAAGGTCTGCTGGTTTCGCGCTGACGCGAACAGCGGGAATTTCTGGGTAAAGTGGATGGTGGGACAGGCATGGCCGACGGCACACTTGATGAGCTCCCGGTTGACGTCCATGGGAGGGGCACGAATCACCTTCCAAGTCGCACCGTTGTCGTAGGTGATTTTAGTCACGGAGTTGCCCATATAGGAGGTTGCGTCGTCGACGACCAACTGGCTAGCAATGTATACGCCATGGAGTCCCTTGACGCGGTAGATTTCGGAGAAAGGTTTCGAGTTGTTCCACATCGCCCTGACACGAGAACCTTGCGTAAATATACTTCTCAGTTGAATTACACAAGCTCGATCCTAACAAAAATAATCAACCTTTTCTCTATTGAGCAATTTCAACCAAACAAAACAATCTGCACGCGATACAATTTTAGATGTCTTCGACATTTTCTACTGCTCAGTTCGTGTATTATTGGGTAGCTTAATCGTTTTTTTGTGAGCAAATTGCCGTGTCTTACTTCAAAATGGAAAACCTCCCGATTCCCTGCTGCGGATGGAAGAACAGAACATTGTCCAGGGACTTTGTGAAGTTGGTGCTGTTAGGCGCGCAAAAGTACACATCCGTCCGCTTATCATCAAACGTCACCGCAATCACAGCCTGACCGAATTTCGTGGCATTGGAGACAAAGTAATCCTGAAGGGAACCACATCAAACCCACTCAGGTCATTGGTTTACATAGATCACCTGATGACCAGCATCACAACACGATAAAGCTCCCTTTGATGGCACAACTTACAACGACCGGCTTATCGGTGCCGAAATTGGCAAGCTGAAACGGCTTCCGCTGATAAGACATCCAAAGTTTCAAACCGGCATTCTTCGCTGATGACTAAGGGGATAGACAATAAAGCGCAAGATAAACAATGTGTTCGAGTGAAAACAATTTGAGCAGTCAGCACACACTCGACAACAGTCACATACCTCGCGCTTGGTGGCAAACAGGAAGTCACCAGCCATTTCAAACTCCTCGACATCTTCGATCATGACGTCGGTTTTCTTGTCATTCAGGAAATACGACTCCGACCGGAGGACGCTAAATTTCCCATTCGGCTTGGCTCGCAGCGCGAAAAGTGTCGATTCTAAAACAGGCAACCAATCGATCAATCAGCGAGCCCGAGCTCGATCAATCAGCGAGAAACAGCAGCCAATCGATCAATCAAGCGAGTGAAGCGAAGGGAAAAGACACTCACTTCCGTCAAGAGCAGCATCAACATCCTCCGATCCGACGACCACGGAATCGATATACTGCTCCGCCACCTCCCAAGTCAACCCAAAGTTCATCGACACCCACAGCAGCGGTTTCTTCCCATCATTCTCCCGGGCAAACACCACGTCGGGATTGCGCGGGTCCAGCGACATCTCGGTGGAGCGGAACGGCGTCCGCCGGGGTAGGACATTGCGAAAGCCGTCCGTTGTCACAAACAGCACTTGATGCTCGACATCAACCAACGCGTACTGCAAATCACGCTCCCAGAATAAATTTTAAAATGAAACGGTGATTTAAAAATATGTTTTCATAATAAATTAAATTATTTTAAATTTAATATAATTTATAATCAGACGTCTGGTCACGTGCTGATTTTTATTCATTTTTCAATTTGGTCTAATCCAGAATAAACACAGCCGACACACCGAATTTACAGTCACGCCCACTTTTACAGTCACACCACACCACAGACCGGAAGTTAGTCACACATAACACAATAATCGGTTATACCCGCTGCGATGATGCCGGAGTCCGCAAACACGAGAAAACCTTCCCGATGCCGCCTCCGTTGGGCAGTTTGAGGAGCGTGGCGGTCACATCCGTAAAGGTTCGCCCAGAGTCGCGGGAGAGGAAGAGGGAGCTGGTGAAGTTTTTGCTGTAGTCCAGCATGTAGGTGAAGGCGAACACGAGATCCGCGCCGTTTCCCGGGTACACCAGCTTCATCTGGTCATTCCGATCGGTGGTATCGAACTGTAACAAGGCCAACAACAGCATCACATCGGGTCGGGGAAAGGCTTAACTAAATTTGGAATTTCGCCGGGTGGAATTTAGACAAGAGAGCAAACAAACAGCAAATTCAGCAGGTGGTGATGTTAAGTACAAACTGCCAAAGAGGAGGATCATCCGACCCCTTAACTCCGAAAAAAATGTAATATTAAATTCGGAATTTAAAATCTAAGACGAATTAGAGAAAAACAATCGATAAAACAAGATAAACACTGCGCATTCAGCTGGATGGCACAGAACTAACATTCTGCATTTGGCGCTTTCCCTATGGCTTAACTGTACTGTCTTACGACTGCCGGACAGGGAAAGCGCGTAAACAGGTTGATAAATTTCGAGACTTGTTTTAAACATTCCCACGGTCTTTTTCGCTTACGCTCGATACAATTTCCGTGTCGAGGGTCATATTTAGGGGATGACGAAACGGCGCGAAGATGCTCCGCATTGAAGTGGCACGTTTCGAGCGATCCAAGTCTCTGCCGTCCTCCTCGGGGAGATATCCCACGTCGAGCGCGTTGATGGCGTGCACTCCCGCGGATTCCGCTTCCCTGGACGGGACAATGAGGTTCTTCCCGGCCAAGATGGGGACGAAAAATATGGAAAAGGCAAAGATGACCAGTCGAAATAAGACAGCCATGTTGGATGGATGGATGAATCAGCGATTAATCCTCCGCATGGAAGAATTAAAATTAAAATAAAAAATTCCGCATGGGAGAATTCTCCTTATAGATTTAGAATTAGCAGCGCTGTTCGTTGTTGACGAAAATCCGTTAAGATGGGCTTTCTGAAATTCAAATGGAGAAAGCGAGATTCAAGTAACAGATCGGAGTAAATCAGAGATTCAGAAACTTCCTGAGAACTTTAAAATGATCTTGCAAATTCGATAAATGCGAGTGCTCCATCAACGTGTGAAGCGGAACGGTGAATTCCCACAGACTTTGTTGACACTTTGGGGAGCCGTGTGGTTCACACGCCATTGCATTGGACCCATGCAGATGGCGCTGCGAACAACATGCAGACCGGTGCTCGTGAGAGGTGGTATGTACACAAGCGGCAAAAATCTTGCGCTAACTGACAAGGGGTCGGAACGGGTCATCGCACCCCGATTTCGCTGAAATGTTTTGCGAATAGTGGACTTAAAATGAAGATTTAGAAAAATATTTCAGCGGCCCTCGAGGTCTGGTATCGGCAGGAACAAAATCGAAAGCTTCTAGATCGCCCTAATGGATTTACCCTACATCCCAACACTGTAAAAACATCGTTTTCTGGAAAACGTTTGATTCCAAGATTTTTGACACCCGCCCACTTCAAATTCGATTTTGAATCGATTGACATCAGCAGAATCGTTTTTGGATTCCAGGGGGCGGAGCTAAGGGCTAGTTCAATCTAGGCTTCCGAGTTATGTTGTAGAAATGACCCATAGCTCCGCCCCCTGGCATCCAAAAACAATTCTGCTGATGTCAATCGATTTGAAATCGAATTTGAAGTGGGCGGGTGTCAAAAATCTTGGAATTAAACGTTTTTCAGAAAACGATGTTTTTACAGTGTTGGGATGTAGGGTAAATCCATTAGGGCGATCTAGAAGCTTTCGATTTTGTTCCTGCCGATACCAGACCTTGAGGGCCGCTGAAATATTTTTCTAAAATCTTCATTTTAAGTCCACTATTCGCAAAAAAAATTTCAGGGAAATCGGGGTGCGATGACCCGTTCCGACCCCTTGTGAGTTAAGCTACTACACTCGTTCAACGTTTAAGCTGGCTCTTGTAACACAACCCCGACTTTAAGTGCTTAATTCGGCAGCGCAAGACTTTTGCCACGTGTGTATTTGTATGGGATGGATCTTGTTCTATACGTGCAGCCTGATCACTTTCGGTGCTTTCTTTCCAAGTAAATTTACCTAGATTTCGACTATAGTTGGCGGTTGTTTCCCGAGAATTCGAGTTTTGTCTCGCAAGGCTTGAGTGTCTGTTGCTAATCCATCTCACAAGTCAGGACAGGACTGTTTTTACGCCATTGTTACAAAATATCCGATGAAGATTCTCAGTTTTAGTAAGCTATCCTTTTAAATATGTAAAGAATTGAAATACCATTCTAGTGAATATAACAAGAAATATTATTTAATCCGCTGACCGTTCCCGTAGACTTTTATGACGGAATGTTTGGCAAGCTGCATGGGCAAAACGGGTCGATACAAACACTTCGAACACTACAAATAAATTAAATAACGCAGCCAATCATGCAACTTAAATAATTGGATTTTCTCGTTTTTGTTTTTATCTATGTCATCTATACAATTACTTTTTTTACCACGCGACATGGGCATTGGGCACAGAACGAGATATTGCGAAGAAATCAAATGGACCGAATTAGCCGCCAGTCCATCGTACAGCAAGGTCGGGGAGACGAAGATGATTCATCGCGCATTCAAGCAATATCAACGGCACTTTCCTCGGAAGAGAAAACACAACAAGCGCTGCTCCCACTCTCAACCCAGCACAACAAACGTTGCTCCCACTCTCAACCCAACCCAACAAGCGTTGCTCCCACTCTTCATCACACCACTTTTGCCCCCAATTTTGCGGTTACCTTGACGCACTTTAGAAATGCCATGAAAGCGTTTACATCTCTGTAATATTCCTCGGACATCTATGGCCTATGTGTGAGATATGATCTAGGCGCCAGCTATGGTGTTTCCGCTGTCCTACTCCAACGTCGCAGGTGGAACGTCCGCTGCGGGATTGATCGCGGCCGAGGGAAGTTCTTCCGCTTCCAGTAACGGCTCCAATTCCCCCACGACCGAGCCGCCCGCACCCGCCTCCAATCGAGTTATCATCATCAACAAACAACCTCAGCCTCTTAAATTCTGCTCGAACTCTGTCAGTACGACCAAGTGAGTTACATGAAACGTGTTCTGTGTTGATGTAAAAATGTCCGCCAGATGGTTTACAGCGTTTTGTTCGAGCATATTTCGTCGTTCCATGACGTGCAGTCGATAAGGAGTGTTTAATTTTAATTGCGCAAATAATTGGTGAAATTAAAAATGGGTGTCACATCGATTCTGTTGTGCTGCTTTTAGGGGGTAAGGGTGGGAAATGTACTCGTGGAATTATCGTATAGATGAGCCGTTTTCGGTTGATTGATGAGCCGTTATCAGTTGATTGGGTAGTTGGTTGATCGGTTGATTGATGAGTTGATTGACAAGTTTGGATGAATTGTCAGTTAGTACTTATTAAATTGATTTTGAATTTCCTTTTAGTTGTTTGAGTGACTGATGATTATCGGTTATTTTTTCACCCATAAAAACTGTTTGCGAATCTGATAGCTAGAGAAGATTCCTACGATTTCTTTGCGCGGTCCCCTTCAATGTCTTTCGATTGATTGGTGTATGCTATTGAACTTGTTATTAATTCACTAATCAATTGATTTGTTGATTGACGTGATTTTCCAGTATTTTGTAAATGCTCCGTAAATGACGTTCAAGTTTCAATTTTTTTGTTTACAATTCGGCAATTTTGTCCGGAACTGATTTCGCCTGTTAACATGAGGTACTAAGGTAAATTGGCTGTGCTTCTGTCTGGAAACTGCTGTGAACCTGAGAGCTCCAAAAGGACGACGGGGCGTTAACACTGACTGAGACGCATCGGGAGGCGGATGTTTGACTCCACACGCAGGGCGGTCAAATTTTTAATTTGTTTTCAGTACCTACGCACGCTTGATTTGTAGCGCGCGGTCCCCGTGAATGGGAGGTGACAAGCTGTGTTAAACATTTAATGGTTCCTAGGAAATTTTTTACGCACCAATTTTACACCAGCATCTGTGCCATAGTGTTTTAATATATTTAAAATAAATTTTAAATGGTTCAAAAAGCTGCTTTTGATTTAAGTTTATTACTAGCAAATTTTTTTTATTTAAGGTCACATAAATCGGTACTTAAAATTATATTTTTTATTTAGAACAAGACTATTGTCTGTCTGTCTGTCTGTCCATCTGTCTGTCTGTCCGTCCGTCCGTCCGTCTGTCTGTCTGTCTGTCTGTCTGTCTGTCTGTATGTCTGTCTGTATGTCTGTCCGTCTGTCTGTCTGTCTGTGCTAGTTTAAGGTGGTTCTCACTGTAATTAGTCACTTTATTCCATTTCAGATACAATGCGCTAACGTTCTTGCCTCTTTTCTTATTCGAATCATTCCGGCGCTACTCCAACGCCTTCTTCCTCTTTATCGCTTGCCTCCAGCAGATTCCCGATGCCTCCCCCACCGGGCACTACACTACCCTGGCGCCGTTGTCTTTCATCCTCTTCGTCTCCGCGTAGGTTTATTAGTGGCAAAATAAATGAATGTTAGAAACATCAATTAGTTACCAACCGAAACAGCGTTGGCCTCTCTTAGCTGTAAGGAGATCTTCGAGGACACCAAACGCCGGATGGCCGACGGTGACGTCAACAACCGCAAAGTCTTGGCCCTCAAGTCGAATTTCGGATTCGAGGAGTATCGCTGGACGAAAATCCAAGTGGGCGACATCGTGCAAGTGCGGAACAATGAAGAATTCCCTTCCGATCTCGTGCTGCTGGCTTCCAGCGAGCCGCAGGGTATCTGCTACATTGAGACGTCGAATTTGGACGGAGAGACCAATTTGAAAACACGCTTGGCACTGCCGGAAACTGCTCAGTTAAGATCAGGTTTGTTTGACTGAATTTCTCTAAGCATTAAAATTTGTACGCAATTATATTGCTTGATTGATCAGTTCGTCGAAAATGGTGCAAGTCAATACATCAATCAACTAATGATTTACAGAACAGATGTTTTTTATGTTGTATTTTGATTTGGTTCTGACATCTGTTCTGTTTTAGTGGATGATCTGCTCATATTGGATGGCACAATCGAATGCGAAACGCCCAGTGAGTAGGAGATTTGATTTGGGCCCAGCAAAATGGGGTGGTCGGAGTTTGAGCCATTTTGGCCATCTCGATCGTTTCCTTTTCAGATCGACATCTCTACGACTTCACTGGCAACATCCGGCCTTCCGGTCGACAGACCATTCCCCTCTGCCCGGACCAGCTGCTGCTGCGCGGATCGCGTCTCAAAAACACCGACTGGGTCTACGGAGTGGTCGTCTTCACCGGACACGACAGCAAACTCATGCGTAACAGCAAGCAGGGCGCCATTCTTAGACTGAAACGCTCCCAGCTGGACGAGTTCGCCAATCGGCAGGTGATCATGATGTTTGCCCTACTCGTGCTGATCTGCTTGGTCAGTGCGATCGGCAACGTCGTGTGGCAAGGCTGGCATCTACCCCTGGATTGGTATCTCTTTCCGATGGTGAATCGGGTGGTGGAAAACAAGCAGAATTTTGGCTTCTCCTTCCTCACGTTTGTCATCCTCTACAACAACCTCATCCCCATCAGCCTGCAAGTCACGCTGGAGATGGTCCGCTTCATTCAGACGCTCTTTATTAGTTGGGTAAGTACAGAAGCGAATGTGTCGGTCGGGACCCGACTCAGTGGTGCTCGCCTCCCCCGGTCCGTGTTGTTGATGGTGCCTGGATGTGAAAAGTGTCGTGTCGTGTGTCATCAATCGATCCACAGGATACGGATTGAACTGTTACGATGTTATAACGAAAATGTGCTCGCGGGCTCTAGACTTCAATTTGTCAGTCACAAGGCGGCCATCATGCATGACTGAGTGCAAATTCTCTTGATTAGTCCGCCATATTGTGCCCTACCTACCTTCTCTTGTCAGACAGACAGAGAGACAGAGACAGCCTGTCTGTCTGTCTGCCTGTCTGTCTGTAAATCTGTCTGTAAATCTGTCTGTAAATCTGTCTGTAAATCTGTCTGTAAATCTGTCTGTCTTCTGCTTGTCTTCTGCTTGTCTGTCTGCCTATCTATCTGCCTCTCTGTCTGTCAATCTTTCTGTATGTCTGTCTGCCTGCATGCCTACCGGCCTTTCTGTTCTTTTGTTTGTCTGTTTGCCATTCTGCGTATATGTCTGATTTTGTGAATGGCTACTTGTCTGCATGTTTGTGTATGTGTCTGTCTGCAGCTTTCGTGCTTGTCTATGCCTTCCTGATTTCGCAGTCCCTAGCTAATTCCTGCCTGGATTTCTCATAGGGGATTAACTGAGATCCGTTGCTCTTTCTACAGGATCTGGAAATGTATGACTCGACATCGGGCACTCCCGCCGTCGCCAGGACATCAAATTTGAATGAGGATTTAGGCCAGGTACATTACTGCATAAATAAACAATAGACAACCTCCCCCTTGTCGCACCCTCGTACTCATGATGCGTGTCTCGTTATTGAGAGCGGCATTTTGAGTGTAATTTTCAAGCGCTTAGAGTGGTGCGTCGTGTGTTCATCTTGCTGGTGGATCACCTCTGAATAAACAATGCGACACCATCCGTTTGAAAGGGATGGAGCTGGGCGTGTCGTCCTTGTGTGTGCGATCGGCAGGTCGCCGCGTAACTCGATCGTAAAATGAAGGAGGACCCTCTGTGTGACTAAAGGCAAAGTCAGTGTTTCTAGACGAGATGCGTATCGATTTCGGGCTTCTGTATTTCAACCGGCGATGACGTCAGTCGGCCAACATTTCATGAAATGAGACCCATGGGAAGCTGTTGACTGCCTGATTTTTTAGCTGAGGGATTCGAGAAGCGCCTCTGTTGATCTGCTTAACCCTGCTGGGGACAGATTAATTGATTGATTTAATTGTTGATTTGAGCACTACGGCGTTCAGTTGATTGGTGAATTGATTGCCGGTTTATTACTGCTCGTTTAATTTTATATTCCAGAATGGTAATAAAATACTAAAATCAGGAGATTATTTATGTTCTTGTGAAAATACTGAGCTCTTCCATGAAAGTGATGTGCATTTTGAAATTTATTAGCTTGGATGAATTCTAGAGACGTTGTAATGACCAAGAAAGATGATTAGTCTCAGACAAGTACAGCTTTATAGAATTTTTTCAAATATAATTTTTATATATATATTTTTCCCCTTATTGCTTTTTTTGTAGGTGAAATACATTTTTTCGGACAAAACGGGGACGTTGACGGAAAACAAGATGATCTTCCGGCAGTGCAGTGCCGGTGGAGTCGTTTACGGCGACCACAGTTCCACCCAGGAGACCTTCATCGACACCACGATGACGCAGAACCTGAGGATGAACACTCCGCAGGCCGGCATCATCCACGAGTTCCTCCTGGCCGTTTCCCTCTGCCACACCGTCGTGACGGAGCCTAATCCCGATCAGCCGAATAAGCCCATCTACTTGGCTGCTAGTCCGGATGAAGCCGCACTTGTCAAGGCAGCCGCGTCGTTGGATTATACCTTCCTCAAACGCGAACCTAATCACATTAGCGTCCGGGTGCGGAGTCGTGCGGACAATCGCGGCGGCGAGCCAAAGTATGAAAGACTAAATTTGTCGGTGTCTTATATTCAGTCTTCCATTTTGTCAGAATATCGATTTATTTAATTAGATTTTGTTTTTAAATCCTTTTATGTTGATTTATTTATGCTTGTGATTTACGAAAGATTTATGTGGCAACTATGATTGAATTTTGGCTTCACTCGCTGCGTCTGCAGACGCTGCGTCTGTTCTTGTTTGACTAATTTCCGCGTTACACGCTTGATGTTGTGTAGATATGACGTGTTGAACTACGAACTGCTGGAAGTGCTGGAGTTCACGAGTGAGCGAAAACGGATGTCCGTGCTGGTACGCACACCGGAAGGCCGCATCCTGCTCATGTGTAAGGGCGCCGATTCGGTCATCTGCGATCGGCTGGCCCCGCATCAGCCCTACTTGGACCGCACCATTGCTCAGCTGGATGAATTTGCCGGGCACGGCTTCCGGACGCTTTGCATTGCCACGACGGAGATTGCGCCGGAGTTTTACACGGAGTGGAAGAAGCAGTTTGTGATTGCCGCGACCAGCATGGACAGACGGAAGGAGAAGGTACGGAGAGGAGACAGATGCGAGACAACTAACCGACAGACCAACAGACTTACAGACGCATTACTCAAGGTGGTGTCTGCGTAACCCGACTAAAGACACAGGCAGGCATGCAGGCAGGCAGTCAGTCAGGCAGTCAGTCAGATAGACAGGCAGGCAGGCAGTCAGACAGACAGGTAGACAGGCAGACGGACGGACAGGCAGACGGACGGACAGGCAGACGGATGGACAGGCAGTCAGATAGGCAAACAGACAGATAGGCAAACAGACAGATAGATAAACAGACAGACAGACAAACTAGGCATGCAATATGAGAGTTTTTCTCGTGTGTAGATTGCCGAGGCCTGTAATGTCATCGAGCGAAATCTTCAACTGATCGGTGCGACCGCCATTGAAGACCGCCTCCAAGAGGGCGTTCCCGAATGCATCGCCCAACTCCGGAAGGCCGACATCAAGGTGTGGGTTCTGACCGGCGACAAGGTAAATGACTTTAAAGTATCGCGAGGTTTCTCCCGTAACGAGGAAAACAAAACGAAAATAAAGAATTCGTAATACTTAACAACAACAGAATAGAGAAGAATCAAATTCGTGCATGTTACTCCTTTTCAATAAATCTCGACACGCAGCGCGCCATATCTCTGGTTACTTGAGCGAGTGTTAACCGTTTTAGTGCTGATTTTGGTTATTTTTAAATGATGAATAATAGGGAGCACCTAAACTGCACATTCAGCACTTGTTGTTGCGACAGATGGAGACCGCCGTTAACATCGGGCACTCTTGCAACCTCCTCACCAAAGGCATGACTCTGTTCACGCTCAACGAGACCTCCCTCGACCGGGTGCGCGAGATGCTGTACAAATTCCGCGGTGAACTGCACGATGCCAGCGCACCATGCGGTCTGATCGTGGACGGGCGCGCGCTGCACTATGCCTTGTCTGTGGACCTGCGGAAGGATTTTTTTGACTTGGCAACGCAGTGCAAGGCGGTGATTTGTTGCCGCGCCTCACCGATTCAGAAGGCTGACGTGGTGTCGCTGGTGCGGGTGACTAATCCGCGGGACATTACACTGGCCATCGGAGACGGCGCTAATGATGTGGCGATGATCCAGACCGCGCATATTGGAGTGGGCATCAGCGGTAAGGAAGGTCTGCAGGCGGTGTGTGCTTCGGACTATGCAATTGGACAATTCAGGTAAGAAGAATGCGAATTTTTGTTTGACAGTCAAAGTGGTGAGATAAACTCTTGTGCTGCTAACATAGTTTATTATGCTGGTGGTAAGACCAACGCTGATTGCAATACTGTCTGCCTGCTTACCTACCTGTCTACCTACCTGTCTTATCTGTCTGTCTGTCTGTCTGTCTGTCTGTCTGTCTGTCTGTCGGTGTGTCTGTCGGTGTGTCTATCTGTATGTCTGTCTGCCTGACTGCCTGTCTATCTGTCTGCTTGTATGTATGTATGTATGTCTGTAATTAAGTCAAAAGGAGGTCTTTTACGTCAGTGAGCAGTTGATCACCAGTGGATGAAGCAGATCCAGACATCGTCAGTCGAGACCGTCATCCCGACAGGACAACCGCCCTATGGTTGGCCTAATTAATGAATGGTTTCTGAGCCAAACCCAGCGTGACTTGCATTCTAATAGTTCGAGGCTGCTGTGTTAGAGATGTGTCAACCCTCAGGAAGGAGAAGCCGAACTTCTGCTTCTCCTGCACCCGATTGACCATATCAGAAAGAGATACCAATCCCAGGGTAGATGTCAGCCTTGCCATACAACATTTTTGACCGCGCTGACCGAGGAGATTAGCACAAGGCGAGCAAGAGCAAACATCAGGATTACTTGCCGATTGACGAACTCATCCAGCTGGGAGCGTTACAGCAGACAAATGTCGGCTAGAGGATTGAGAGATAATCGGTGATAGTCGACTTGTCTTCAACGCTTTTTTTTGTTACAGGTTTCTGCAACGGCTTCTTCTGGTACACGGCGCCTGGTCATACGAACGCATCTCCAAACTCATCCTCTACTGCTACCACAAGAACATCTGCCTGTACGTGATGCAGTTCTACTTCGCCATCACCAGCGGCTTCTCCGGCGTGACTATGTTTGAGCGCTGGACCATCGGTCTGTACAACATCTGCTTCACCGCCGCGCCGCCCTTCATCATCGGTATCTTCGACCGCAGCTGTAGCGCCGATAGCCGGATGCGTTACCCGATCCTCTACGGGGTCAGTCAACGCGGGGAGCTCTTCAACTACGCCGTGTTCTGGCGGTGGATCTTTTCGTCCCTAATCCACGCAGCCGTGATTTTCAGCTTGACTTACGGCATCTTCTTCCAAGGCGTGCTGTGGAGTGACGGCCAAATGTCGGGAGGCTTTCTCTTCGGCGCTGCGGCGTTTACCTACGTCATCGTGGTGGTCTGTCTGAAAGCAGGATTAGAGACGAGCTCGTGGTCGGTGTTCACGCACGTCGGCATCTGGGGCAGCATCGTGTCTTGGTTTGTCTTCTTGCCCATTTACTCCAAGATCTGGCCGCATTTTCTCGGCTTTGGAGAAGACTTCGTGGGAATCGTAAGTTTTGTTTCTCAAGGACATTTTTTATTTCGGTTAGAGGACTAAAATGCCTCTTATTTATTTGCCTCTCTGCTTTTTGACGGTCATTTAAATTTTCAAACAAATCTTCCCGTCATGAGTTTATACCTCCTCATTTTCCAGGCGGATGCCATGTTCAGCTCGTGGCTCTTCTGGTTCGGTCTCATCTTCATCCCCATCACCACCCTCCTCTTTGACGTGCTCTACAAGGCCGTCAACAACACCGGCTACACCAGCGTGGTCGACACGGTCCGCCGCATGGAAAGTCTCGGAATCACCGATATGGATATCTTTCTGGACGTGGTCAAACCGCGACCGCTGCTGGAGAACGTCACCCTCCTCGGCATGATGGGACGCCATGCCCCGACGTCGGCAACTGCCACGCCTGCCGGTCCTCCTCAGCAGAGAGGTTATGCCTTTTCGCAGGACGAAGGCGGGGCGGTCTCGCAGGCGCGCGTCGTCAGTTTGTACGGTGCGACGGACTCCGTCCCCAATCGGGAACGGATGCAGCGGTTATCGGTGAACAGTCTACAGAGGGTTCATCCGCTGCAGCCGCCGTACCATTAAGTGCTGGGATCATTTCCTTCGTTCGTCTCCCTCTGCGCACAAGCTGCTGCTGTTTAACATGAAAAGGGTTTTTTGTTTTCCGTTTTGTTTTGTTTCCTTTTGGTCTCACGCCGTTGGTTAAGCCATGGGGGTGGTGGTGCGTCGCCGGTTGATTCTCCAGCGCTCACCTGTGTTGCTAATGGGCATTCCTAGGAGGCTGTGTAGATTGTGGGTTGGTTCAGCCAGGTCGGATGATATGATTGGGAAGCTCGGTGTTTTTGATTTTATTTTTTGCGGTCCCTTCTAGTCTGATGATAGTCGTGTTTGGTTTGGCAGTTGTACTCTCTAATTGAGTGAATCTGCAATTAAATTTACATTGGACAGACGCAAGGTACATGTTTACTACGTTAATCGAACCTGATTTGGAGACTCGTTCTACAAAACGAGCCGAACAAACATCATAGTCCACTGGTAGTCGCAAGAAAGAATTCCTCAACACAAAGGAAGATCCATAATTGAGGACGAATTTTCGCTTGTTCGATTTTAAATATTTTTTATTATGCGAATTGACATGTACTGCACATCGAAACAAGGGTTCAGTTCTGAACTTTCGGAAGCTGTTTCAATGCAAAACGGGATCACAGTTCACAGACGAAAAAAAGAGAACAGTAATATTGTCATAATCACGGCCAGACGGTCATTCAAACTTGGGCAAGGCGACCGTAACCAGTATGTCGACAGAAGAGATATAACAAACACCCAAGGTACACGATGACCACAACAACGCCACAAACAATCACCACCACCCGCAGAATCCAACCGTCATTGGATTGTTTTGCTGGTATTCCACCCATTTGAGGTGAAGTCATTGAAGGTGGAGAAGATGTCAGCATGGTGGTCATGTCTGTTGGCGCATCAGCCGTGGAGTCGGTGGACGGTGATGTTTCCAATACCGCCGTGGTCACAGGGTCTCCGTAAACTAGTCTAAACCCGGGAGAACAGTCACGAGGAAGAACCGGAGGGCTGCAGCAGTAAACGTCAGCGCTGAGCGAGATGCTTTCCAGCAACGCTTGTGGGTACTAGTACCCTGGCAGAAATGTCGTTGCAGTGTCCTGTGGATAGTTTTGCTTAGATCAAGCTTTTGAATTTAAATTAAATTAAAAATCAGCATATAACAAAGTCTGCTGTTGAATTAAATTAAAAATGATTCGATTAATTTAACAAAGTTTTCTATTGCAAATTAAATCATCTTTAATTTTTTCTTTGCAATACAAAACGACCTTTTGCGGTATTTTAAAGTAATTTTGAATTATACATTTATTTACATTACATTATAAATCCACCCGTAACAAGGCGTCTGATTTTGAATTAAACGAACAATAATTTATTTAAGATATAAAGCGTATAATGGCCAATTTCAATCACTATTTATATTAATCCAAAAACAACTCTACCTGCGGGTCCTCCACGAATGCTCCTAGGCCAACCAGGTTAATTGAAATGTCCCCAAAGCCGATCGCGGTGCTGTTGAGCTGTCGCAACCGTATACTGTCCGCGTTGCAGAAGTAAAAGTTGTGTCCACTCTGACAAGTCAGGATCTGCTCGTAGTCATGACCGACCGGAAAGTCGTGCCGTTCCTTATGGAAGGGAACCAAAATGCCGTTCCTTACTTGCCGGATCTGTTTCTAATCTTTTTCTGATCTTGGGCCAGCTTGTTCCATTTCAGCGCAACCGATGCAGACTATCCTTGTGGAAGGGGTGGAATACATGGTCAAGACGGGTTGGAGAGCATCGCAACAAAAACAAAATATCTCATCAGACAAAAATTTTATCTTTTGCAATAAATAAAATATTTATATTTTTAATAAATAATATAAGAAATATATGCACGCAATGTCTTGAGGTTTTTGAGAAATCACAAAAAGCCACAGACTCAACCTGATCAATCAAAAGCAGCAAATCAATCAACAGACAGACAGGCAGACAGACAGACAGACAGACAAACAGACAGACAGACACATACACAGACAGACAGACAGACACACACACACACACACGGCTCCCGTCCGTCCTTGTACATATATTTCCAGGGAAAACCGATTACGGTAATACCCCCTCCCCCCATCTAAATATTCAGATAGCAAATAAGCAGGAAGCGAGACGCGGAAAGTTTTCTTTTACGAAACTCCAGAGCGAAACGGTTTTAAATGGAGACGCGAGATCACAGCCTTGCGTGCTAAATTTAAAGTTCACATTAGAAATGCTTCGGAAGTGCCTGGAAAAATTTCTAAGAATTTTCACTCTTTCACTGTACGAAACCTTTTAACACAATACGATTGATTGATTGATTTTATAGCGCACGTACCATTCGATTCTTAGCTATGACTGAGAAGCGAAGGCCGACCAGACAAACGCAGGTCAGGACAATCCGTGACAGCATTGTTCATGATGGGAAGAGTCCAGAAAACAAATTGTCGGCTCCTGGTAGGATGTGCGGATATTCCCGTACTTCCAGGGAAAAACCTGTCTCCCCACTTTATTCTATGACGTGATCAGGTTACGGGATATATATTACGGGAGTGCTTTTTTACGCTACTATCTACATCCACACATAGGAAGGAGGAAGAAATAAGCGCGAACAGAGAGTGCACGAAGTGTTATACAAATTCCGCGATGAACTGCACGATGCCAGCGCGTTATGCGGTCTGATCGTGGACGGGCGCGCGCTGCACCATGCCTTGTCTGTAAACCTGCGGAAGGATTTCTTCAATTTGGCGACACAGTGCAAGGCGGTGATTTGTTGTCGTACCTCACCGATGCAGAGGGTTGACGTGGTGTCGCTGGTGCGGATGGCCATTCAGCGAGATATAACGCTGGCCATCGGAGACATCGCAGTTCCTGCAGCACAGGTCCCCCTTGTCGTATCTGCGATGTTCAAATTCAGCAGCAGCAAAGAGCACTATGACATCAGTGTGAGGGAGCAGAAAGTAATCTCACCTGCCTTTTTTAAACAGGGCAAACGTATTCGTCCGAAAGTGCAATGTGCTACTTAACTAACTTCCTTCTATGCCATTCAATATGCTTATATCAGTAAAATATTTATCTGAATTTATCCATTCAACCATGGCCAAAATCGAACGCATTCTGTGATACATGACTAAAAATAGAGCAATTGTGAATACAGTATTATATTTAGGGTTTAGGGTTTTTGCAAATCGAAACTGATACCTCTCATGATATTGGTGGACATAAGGGGAAAGGAATTTTTTCACGACTGAACCCAAAATTCAGCCTCCCGTTCCCTATCATTTTGAAACGTCGTTTCTCTCATTACGGAGGTTGCGCTCGTCGTGAAATTGGAACGAAAACGAAAACGAAAACGAAAACGTTTGTAGAAACGAAGAATTGTTCGTAAATACGACGTTTGATACGAAACGAACCGCGTCGTTTCGTTTGGAACGACGTTTACCCGCGATAACTAGGACTAGGGCAACGCAGCGGGGCTGCCTGTTGAAAATTAGCATCATGCCAGTAATCTCGCCCCCGCCGAACTTTTGGCCCGGATGCAGTGTCTGAGCCGTTTTCCTTGATTGTTGCCTAATTCATAATCCTGCATGTGTGGTGGTACTCGACCTTTTTCGTCATCCTTTTTGTTTGGTGTTTTGTTATTTATCTTTTCCGAATTATATCAACAAACACCAATCTAAATTTTAAAAATTGTTTGATCTTCCTTTTGGATTATCAGAAGTGAGAATCCATGAGCTAGTAAGGAATTTCGGTGTCTTCGCGTGGCGGAGATGGTGAAAATCGGACAGTTTTGCTGAATTGATTGTCATAGCCTTGATCGCGTACATTGCATAAATTTGACAATTATGGCAAAATGAGTGTTCTTCAACTTCTCTCGTCCGCTTTGCCGCATTTTAGACAAGAAAATTCATTATTATCCATATCAATGGTGTATTAATCGTTCTTTGTTTTGTTTACTAGAATCAGATCTAGAATCAGATTTTATTCCATTATCAGCTTTTGTTGTTGAAAGCTTCGTAAACGTTGCTTTGTTTGTTTACGTTTAGGTTTCATTGCGCAACGTGAACTAAGTTACGATGATAGAAACGTTGATTGCAACGACGTTTCTTCTTTCGTTTCGTATAGGTTTCTTTTTTTACAGCAAGCGCAACCTCCCTATTATAGTCAATTAAGCGACACGATATGTGACCGGAATCTTGTTGGCTGGTACAGTGAGTAGGTCATGTATGATTTAGCGTACCATAAAATAGGTACTGCAAAAGCGAGGTCGACTCGAATGCTGTGAGTCGTCCGGTCGCGAAGACAATTCCAAGAATTTACGACTGTAGGTGTCAAACCGGCGAAGATAAAAATTTCTTAAAACTTGAGTTTTTCAATGAAATTTGAAGTTTTTTGGAGCCAAATATAAGCTCTATTATGGAGTGCAACTAGAAGACGCTAAGCTCTCAAGAGCGGTTCAAATTTGATGGAGAAACTTCTGTTTTTGGAATTGTTTTGAAATCCCGGGAATCCTGGAAATCAGACCCCAAGGGTAACACTCCCATAGGTTTCAAAATGATAAGGGACGAGACGCAAAAGTGTTTGTTCAATCATTGAAAAAATGCACTTCGGCCTATGCCCACCCCTAGCCCTACCATGAGAGGTTTTGGTTCCGATATTTAGGGACTCTAAATCCTAAATATGATACTGTAATCACATTTGCCCTATTTGTAGTCATGTGCCACAGAATACGTTCAATATTGGCCATGATTGAGTGAATAAATTCAGATAAATATTTTACTGACATAAGCATTTAATGGCATAAAATGGAGTTACATAGCTCATTGCCCTTCTGGGCGAATACGTTTGCATTGTTTAGAAAAGGCAGGTTAGGTTACTTACTGCTACCACACACTGATGTCATAGTGCTCTTTGCTGCTGCTGAGTTTCTGAATCGAAAAGCGCGCTTGTACAATGTCCACCAATTGCTGGGTACGAAAGACTCGCATGATCGACTTGTATGAAAGTCGACCGGCATTAGTGCTGGGCCTGTTCATCATGCTGCTGATGATCACTTATGACTGCCAAGTCCTCAAAAGTTTCCTGCTTGATGGACGGTCCACCGTTGTGGTGTTTAGTGAAAACAGTGGGAATTACCTCATTTGCCAAGGCACCAGTTGTGCTGAATGCTTTGCTGCATGATTTCCAACACAATGCGAGCCGATGGACGAGCAAGGTGAGTCTTGGCAATGGTCACGGCATTGATTTTACCCTCTTCCCTAATTAAGGAACAGGCATTTAAGCCACCTACATTATCGCTTTTTTAAAGTTTCAAATTAGCTGCTGGTGCTGCTGAAAATGCATATTGTAATAGAGTAATGCCAAAGTTGGTTGCCTGTTACGGATCATTGGATTTGACCCCCTAATAAGCCTGTTGTGTAGCTGATTCCTCCTCATTTTAAAGTCAACTAGAGTTCCGCCTGTCGTTTTTACTCCTACCTGAATATGTCACCAACAAGGCCCTATAGCACCACGGCTAAGGGTAAAAATCTGAGCCGGACGAACTGACCGTTCACCGTACTAACTGAACATCGAGTGATCCGACATATCGACAGATCTTTCACCACATATGCCGACCGCGCGCCCCATAAGAATAGACCGTGTATCATGCCGGCCGACCATTCAGCTATACGCCTACTGGGAGACCACTGAGACTAACCAGCAGGCGGCTTTCGGTCCATCAATGTGACGGATGGTTCGTTCGTATGGTAAACGATGGAAGAGAAGAGCGGCCGTCTGTTCGTCCAGCGGAAAGTCGGTCTGTCCGGTGGACGATCGCGGAGGATGTAGCGGAGAGTCATTCAGGATGACGGACGGTTGGTTCTCTTGGGGGGCGATCTGCCTGTCGTCCACCACCGTTAGTCCTCCGACGGGACAAACACGGCAAACAGTCGGTGTACTATTGGGCCGTACATAGTGACGTATTTCAGTATGACTAAAATTAGCAAGGGTGAACTGAACGGCTGGACTGTTATTCGGGCCGAACATTATCACGTGAGGCAACATAGCTGTAGCATGTAGCCTAGGTAGCGCTACATACATAAAGTCTTTTACTAAATTTTTAAATTTTACTATAGAATAATGTTAGTTAGTTAGTTGCTATTACCGATCATAAGATTTGACTCCCTAATAATCCTGTTGAGTAGCAAGTCCTCCTCATTTAAAGACAATTAGAGCCCCACTTGTTGTTTTACTTCTACCTGAATATGTCATCAACAAGGCTTAATAGCACCACAGCTATTTTTCCCTTAAGATCCTTACTGAGGGTTCCATTTCTCACCAAATCCGTGTAAATGTTTTGTGGTACTTAAGCGGCATAGGCGGAAGCGTCTGCATGGAAGCGATAGAAGGCGCGATACCTGTGTTTTCATCTTGGTTATGATTGATTTAGCTCCAGGCATTATTTGGGACTTACTTTTTAGACCTGAACGGATCAGCCATTCCCCATTGAGATCCTAAATAAAATTCAAGTAATCGCTAGAAAGAATTCCTCAACACACAGGAAGATCCACAATTGCGGACGACTTTTCGGTGTTAAATATTTTATATCATGCTAATTGACATGTACTACACATCGGATCAGGGGCTCGTTTAGGGACCTTACAAGTCGCAACCAGGACCCCTTATGATAGGGCCAGGGGTGGCCAAATGGGTAAGATGGATTTTAAAATCGACAGCCGAACTCGTCCTCTCCGTGTGGACAGTCGCTCACACTGTTGCAGACTCGCAACAGCGGCACACACTTCCCCGAGAGACGACATCTGAATTGCGTGCGGCCGCATTTCGGTCGACTATCGCATATGCTCCCCTCGTCCTCCCCTCCGGGACAATCCAAGTTCTCGTCGCAGACATAACTCTGAGGGATACATTTTACACCGTCACCACAAGTGAACTCCTTGGCAGCACAGGGGCAGTTATGTTCATCTTCGCCACCCGGACAGTCCTCCTTGCCGTCACATGTCGCGCTGAGGTTCACACACTTGCCGTTCGACAGGCAATTGGTCGTGTTCAGTCCACATGCCTCGAATCTAGAAACACGACAGTAATGAAGGTCTGTCTGTCTATCTGTCTGTCTGTCTATCTGTCTGTCTGTCTATCTGTTTGTCTATAGGTCTGTCTGCCGGTCTATCTATCTGTTTGTGAGTCAGTCTGTCTGTCTGCCTGTGTTTGTCTGTATGTCACCAGATCTTACCGAGACTCATGGCAACCTTGCTCGTCCAGCCCATTCGGACAATCGAGGAGTCCGTCACACTTCCAAGTCAACGGTACACACAGCCCATCCCCGCAGTCCATGGCATCGCCGTCCTTGAAGCTGCAATTGAACGTGGCTCGATGGTCGGCAATGTTTGTACAGTTAAGCTCGTCGCTGTTATCTCCGCTAAAAAAAAACATTTTGTACATGCAAATAAGATCACACAATCCCATTTTTGGACTACTTCTAATATCTTGAAAATTTCTAACATATTTGAAAACTAGATTAAAATCCATCAAATTAGCCCATACTTATTGTACCGGCTCACCAATCGTTCATCCCGTCGCAGATATAGTTGGTGTAGGTACAGTTCCCATTGGCACAGGAAAATTCCCACGTGGAGCAATTGTGCAACGGACAGTGAATCTGGAAAAAACAAGGCATATACATGAACAAGAAACTCCGAAATGCGGCAGACAGCCAGATAAACAAATAAACAAACAGGCAGACAGACAGACAGACAGACAGACAGATAGACAGACACAAAGCCAGACAAAAAAGCAGCAAGACAAAAGAGAAGCAAACCAATCGCTTTTTCATCACACCAATAAGATCTGTGAAACATGAAAATACAAAAAAGGCAAGTCAGTTGCCCGTCATACTTCATCGCTTCCATCCGCACAGTTCGAATCCCCGTCGCACTTGTACTCCTTCTTCACGCACACCGAGTCAGAAGCACACTGGAATTCGGTGGAGGGATTACAAGCGGTGCTGGAGAAGTTGGCCATGTAACCACAATGCAGCTCGTCACTGCAACACAAAAGTACGAACTCAGATCACAGTCAATCGCTCAATCCATGGACCAATCAAAACACTGGATGAAAAAAAATTCATAATTTTAAGGTACGTGATAATTCCGGCCCAAACAATTTCTTAAGCGCACATCCAGCTTGGACACCTTATTAGACGTCGTACTGACCTCCCGTCATCGCAATCCTCCTCCGAATCGCACCACCAGCCGTTGGGAATGCATTGATCATTGCTGATATTGCACCGCACGTAATCCGCCCTGCTGCAAGGTTTCGTCAGTGGGCAGTTCCTCTCATCCGATCCGTCGGGGCAATCCGGGTCTCCTCCGTCGCATTGCTGAACAAGGGAATCATTACGCCAAAAGGTTTACTAAAGTTGTGAATACTTTCAGCAAAAAAAGGATAGGAAATTCCCATGCCGGACGCCACGTACCCAATCTTTATGAATGCACGTTCCATCGCCGCACCGGAAATGATAATCTGGATCACAGCTGTCTTCTCTGTTCTCACAGTCTTCTTCGTCCAGATTGTTTCCGCAGTCATTTTCGCCATCGCATCGCCAGACTCTAAAGAATATAAAACTAGTGAGCCAAAAGTCATAAAAAGCCCATGTCAGTCCATCAATCAATCAGAAATATACAAAAATTCGAATTAAAAGCCGGACAGATTATTTTTTGGGCTTCAACTTTATGCGATCCCTAAAATCAACCAATCTATTGTAAGACATAGTATAATCTTTCGAGCAATTTCTCTTCATCGATCTTACTTGGGAATGCACATAGATTGGGTCCTGCCAATGGCGCCGCAGCTGAATTGGGCCTTGGTGCAGTTACTTTCGAAAGCGGGACACCGACCATCCTGATGAGTGCTGGGTAAAGTTCGGTCGGGACAGAGACACCGCGTTCCGTTCGTAATAAATCCTTCGGGGCAGAGGCATGCAGTTTCGTTGGCCGGCATAGTCACTCGCAGAGTATGGCAGGTGATATTCTTCAGCCAGCTACCGGACCCCGGCTGCATGGACGGGGCGAAGGCTTTTATTACGTTGACGTTCCCACCGACGTGTATCATCATCTGACTGGATGAGGCGCCACGAGTCGTCATGAAGAGCTGATCGTGATTGAAGGCTGAAATGGAAGACGAAAACGCCACTCAATTTCCAGAACACCAGCGAAGTCTCAGGAGAATCCGCCAGTATGTCTGTCTGTCTGTCTGTCTGTTTGTCTGTCTGTCTGTCTGTCTGTTTGTCTGTCTGTCTGTCTGTCTGCCTGTTTGCTTGCGTGGCTGTGAGCCTTTTCGTCTATCCGTCCGCGTCTTCAGCACTCGATCGCGTTGCTTGCTTGTGATCGGTCTGTATAAGACATATCTCTCTTCGATGTTTGGTCATTTGAAATGAGCCCCGTGACCTACCATTAGCATCACTAGCAATCGTGTTTTTTTTATACATACCGGTATAGTAAATCCGGTTCTTGTAAAACGCTGCGAATTTCATACGATTTCGCTGATTCCTACGTAGGACAATAGCTGAATCCCAACCATTAGGAGCTGAACTGAAGGTCACCTCGCCGATATCAAAAGTGGTGTGGTCGATGTACATCAGCTTTCCTCGGTGGTAATCGAACGACAGGGCGTCGGGTTGCCGCGGGTAACGCGGTTCAGTCAATTTACGGATCTGCGTCCCGTCCAGCCTCGCCTGGTAGATGACGCTGTTGTTATTGGCCGGATGGATGAAGGTCCAGAACATGACGCCAGCCGGGGGAAAGACAATGAAATCGGTCGCTTCGGTCAGAAGGTTCATGTCCTTCAGAATGATAGTGCGCATATGGCCGTCCACGGTGCTGTCAACGTTGACGGCCTCGATGGTGCCGCGCTTTCGGTCTAACCAGTAGAGATTACGGCTCATCCAGTCGAAGGAGATTGCCACAGGGTAGTCGACGTACTGCTGAGCGAGGATAGACTGGGAGGTGTAGCCGTTGAAGCAGATTCTCTGAAACGGATATAATATTGTGCGATCAGGCAGTGCACCGTGACCGCATAGGTAAACACGCAGATCATTGGCCAGACAGGAAGATACAACAGGCAAAGATTGACAGACAGAACGAAAAACAGACCGAGGGATGGTGAGACAGACAGGTAGACAGACATTTAGACGGGCAAACAGACGGGAGAGCCGAGAAACAGGCATACGGTCAGTCAGTCAGCTAACACACAGACAGGAAGACAGACTGACAGACAAACAAAGAGACAAAGAGAGTGACAGAGACACAGGCAGACAGTTATACAGACAATTAGCCACACTTAGACAAATTTAGACAAACAAATCCCGATGGATATTCAGCACAATAAGAACAGAACCTACCCTAATTCTGCCACGCTGGACCTCCGAAAGAAACAGACACTTATCCCGATGGTCGTAGTCAAGACCAGTCACCCGACTCCCAAGCACTTCCAGCATGTCCGTCAAATCGCTCATGTTCTGCGGAAATCGAATAAGCTCAAAACGCTGAACCACATTATCCGCCGCAAGTATCAGGAAATCGTCGTTCCCTACAACACACAATTCAACCATCATCATAATGCCAACTTACACACATCGCTCTGGATAATTCTGTTTCAACATATAATACCTGGCCATGCGCAAGGCACCTTCTCCGGTGAGTATCGCTTGCTCACGCCGCCCTCGCAGGTGTTCATGGGGATCTTTCGGAACTTCCGACTGCGCAACCACGATCCGCCAGGGGGACAGACGGCTCCGGCCGGCAGCACGGTCGGATCGTAGGTCGAACTGGGATCTTTGACGCAGGTTAGGATGGTCGAATTATTCAGTGGGACATAACCCAAATCACTGGACAAAATTTCAACACTTGATTACATCTGATACTGATCTTAAGACATACGTCAACCGTGAACATAGTGACGGATGCACAGCACCAACAGTCTAGACGGTCACGGGCGTAACTTAAAATTACCATTCAAAGTCGTAGTACTGGCAGGGACAATTTTCAATCGTGACGTTCCGCTGAAAGTCCCGTCCCACTAAGCATTTTCGGTTGGCTGCCCGTCGAGTGTACCATACTTTCTGACCCATATGGCAACGATGACCAACGCCTGCTGGTCTAAATGTCCACGGTTTGAAGTCCGTCGGTCCGCACTTGGTGCCTGAATCATTTAATCAATTGCAATGTATAAAAAAGGCCATAAACAAATAACGAGTCAAACGCAACGAGCAAAGAGCCTAGTCGAAGTGTCAAGAAATGCGAACCGACACTGAACTAAATAAAAAATTCATGTAATTAAAACCTTTAGTTACGAACTTTCCGATTAGCTTAGACTGAATTCAGTTCAGCCAGCTAGTTTCGAATAAAACTAAACTGAGTAGTTCAGATTCTAAAAGACGATACGTGTAGCCTCAAAATCATTAGGGACGTTTAAGCAGTCGGCGTAAGCGTAGCGTAAGAGCAAACTTAAGGACACGGACCAATAGGAATGTGGCAGGGGTGTGGTCTCTCTTACGATTAATTTCTTACGCTACTGCCTGACGTAAGGGCCAATGAGCCATTGGCAATGGGCAATGGGCCGTAAGAACGGAGTAAAAAAATTTCAGTAAAATTTCCTTGAAATTTTTCTGCTCTTGCGCCTTACGCCATGATCTTTACGCCGAGTACCTAAACATCCAGTTGTAAGCGTAAACTGAGCGGGGCCTTACATCTAAATTTACGTTACGCTTACGCCAGTTTGCTTAAACGTCTCTATTGATAAATAATTTTAATTTCAGCCGTCCCAATCCATCCTCCCATTAACGAAATGAAAATCCACATAGAACTCACCGTTGAAAACACTGGTCAGATTGACGGTGTTAATCACCCACTCATGCCGTAAATCTGACTCGTTCTTCAGCGTGCCGAACAAACTGAACACCGTCTGCCGCTCTCCCGGCTCCGTCAGCACGGACAAAATCCGCACCCGTTGATCGGCAATCTTCACGCCCTTCCAATTGGCGCCCTCATCGGTGGTGTAGAGCAGCTCCTGCGTCCGTCCCGCGGCATTCACCGCCACAATCAAGCCGCCGTGGTCACCCACCGCAAAGTGGTAGACGCCCTTGAGCGTTTCCCGCCAGCGATGGCCGCCGTCGGTGGTGATGAAGATGGCGTTGGTGGTGCCGCCGGCGTCCGCCGTGTTCTCTCCTATCACACCGGCCCCGATGATCAGACCGGGGGCATGGTGCGAACTGAAGAAGGTCTGCTGGTTCCGCGCTGACGCGAACAGCGGGAATTTCTGGGTAAAGTGGAGGGTGGGACAGGCATGGCCGACGGCACACTTGATGAGCTCCCGGTTGACGTCCATGGGAAGGGCACGAATCACCTTCCAAGTCGCACCGTTGTCGTAGGTGATTTTAGTCACGGAGTTGCCCATATAGGAGGTTGCGTCGTCGACGACCAACTGACTAGCAATGTATACGCCATGGAGTCCCTTGACGCGGTAGATTTCGGAGAAAGGTTTCGAGTTGTTCCACATCGCCCTGAAACGGGGACCTTGTGTAAATATACCTCTCACAAGGAAGCTAGTAGCAGTGCAACTCCCCGATTGTGATTAAACTTTTTTCTTGAGTAGCATGTCCCCTAAAATGATTTTAAAAATATGACTCGCCGCAAAGAGTTCCCCGTTCAACGGGGAGAAAATCGGGAAGATCTCAATTGGCGCACGTTAACTGCTATAGTCATGAGCGCTTGATTGACGGCACGTAACGGCACGTACAAAAAACATGTGCTGTGCTCGTGTGCTGTGCTGGTTGTGTTAGGGGACATGGTATTCAAAAAAAAAGTTTGGTCACGATCGGAGAGTTGCACTGGTAATAGCTTCCTTGTCAGTTGAATTACACAAGCTTGTTTCTGACAAAAATAATCAACCCTTTCTCTATTGAGCAATTTCAACCAAACAAAACAATCTGCACGCGATACAATTTTAGATTTTCTATTACTCAGTTCGTGTATTATTAGGTAGCTAAATCGTTTTTGGTGAGCGAATTGCCGTGTCTTACTTCAAAATGGAAAACCTTCCGATTCCCTGCTGCGGATGGAAGAACAGAATATGTCCAGGGACTTTGTGAAGTTGGTGCTGTTTGGGCGCGGAAAAGTACAAATCCGTCCGCTTATCATCAAACGTCACCGCAATCACAGCCTGACCGAATTTCGTGACATTGGTGACAAAGTAATCCTAAAGGGAATCGCATCAAACCCATTCAGGTCATTGGTTTACACAGATCACCTGATGATCAGCATCATAACTACATACACACATGGCTACAATTTTGGGTGGCAGAGTTCGAGCCACCAGGGTGGTCTGAGTTTGAGCCACTCTTGGCTTACTACTGCTTTCTCCTGAATTTTTTATTTAATCCCCGGCTCAGCGAAAAAATGAGATTGAGCAAGCTGCTCTAAATCCCGCCAAAATAAACAAATTCACTCAATCGATCAATTGAGTGAAGACTGCATGGTAAGCTGTGGTCAAGAGCGCGTGCGCGCTGTAACTTAATTCGGCTCGAACACGGACCACCCTTTTTGGCTTAAAGTCTGCCACCCAAAATTGTGGCCATGTGTGTAATAAAGCTCCGTTTGATGGCACAACTTACAACGACCGGCTTATCGGTGCCGAAATTGGCAAGCTGAAACGGCTTCCGCTGATAAGACATCCAAAGTTTCAAACCGGCATTCTTCGCTGATGACTAAGGGGATAGACAATAAAGCGCAAGATAAACAATGTGTTCGAGGGAAAACAATTTGAGCAGTCAGCACACACTCGACAACAGTCACATACCTCGCGCTTGGTGGCAAACAGGAAGTCACCAGCCATTTCAAACTCCTCGACATCTTCGATCATGACGTCGGTTTTCTTGTCATTCAGGAAATACGACTCCGACCGGAGGACGCTAAATTTCCCATTCGGCTTGGCTCGCAGCGCGAAAAGTGTCGATTCTGAAACAGGCAACCAATCGATCAATCAAGCGAGTGAAACGAAGGGAAAAGACACTCACTTCCGTCAAGAGCAGCATCAAAATCCTCCGATCCGACGACCACGGAATCGATATACTGCTCCGCCACCTCCCAGGTCAACCCAAAGTTCATCGACACCCACAGCAGCGGTTTCTTCCCATCATTCTCCCGGGCAAACACCACGTCGGGATTGCGCGGGTCCAGCGACATCTCGGTGGAGCGGAACGGCGTCCGCCGGGGTAGGACATTGCGAAAGCCGTCCGTTGTCACAAACAGCACTTAATGCTCGACATCAACCAACGCGTACTGCAAACCACGCCCCAAAGTAAAGTTTAGATTGAAACGGTGATTTGAAATAGGTTTTTCATATTAAATTAAATATTAAGGGTTATTTTTCAATTTGGTCTAATCCAGAATAAACAGAGCCGACACACCGAATTTACAGTCACGCCCACTTTCACAGTCACACCACGCCACAGACCGGAAGTTAAACACACATAATACAATAATCGGTTATACCCGCTGCGATGATGCTGGAGTCCACAAACACGAGTAAACCTTCCCGATGCCGCCTCCGTCGGGCAGTTTGAGGAGCGTGGCGGTCACGTCCGTAAAGGTTCGCCCAGAGTCGCGGGAGAGGAAGAGGGAGCTGGTGAAGTTTTTGCTGTAGTCCAGCATGTAGGTGAAGGCGAACACGAGATCCGCGCCGTTTCCCGTGTACACCAGCTTCATCTGGTCATTCCGATCGGTGGTATCGAACTGTAACAAGGCCAACAACAGCATCACATCGGGGAAAGGCTTAACTAAATTTGGAATTTCGCCGGGTGGAATTTAGACAAGAGAGCAAACAAACAGCAAATTCAGAAAAATTCAGCAGGTCACCACCTGCTGAATTTTGGCCTGGGTTAAAAGCAAAGTGCCAAAGAGGCGGATCATCCACCCCTCCACACCAAAAAAAATGTTATATTAAATTCGGAATTTAAAATCAAGGACAAATTAGAGAAAAACAATCGGCAAATAAGATAAACACTGCGTAAGCAGCTGGATGGTACAGAACTAACATTCTGCATTTGGCACTTTCCCTGCGGTTTAACTGTATTATCTTACGACCGCCGGATAGGGAAAGCGCGTAAATGAGTTGATAAATTTCGAAACTCGTTTTAAACATTCCCGCAGTCGTTTTCGCTTACACTTGATACAATTTCTGTGTCGAGGGTCATATTTAGGGGACGTTGAAACGGCGCGAAGATGCTCCGCATGGGAGTGGCACGTTTCGAGCGATCCGAGCCTCCGTCCTCCTCCTCGGGAAGATATCCCACGTCATGCGCATTGATGGCGTGCACTTCCCTGGACGGGACAATGAGGTTCTTCCCGGCCAAGATAGGGACGGAAAATACGGAAAAGGCAAAGATGATTAGTCGAAATAAGACAGCCATGGTGGATGGATGGATGATCAGCGACTATTCTGCATGGAAGAATTCTTCTTCTAGGTCCAGGATTAACAGCGTTGCTGGTTGTTGACAAACATTCGTTAAGATGGGCTTCTGCAATTCATATGAAGAAAGCGAGATTCAAGTGACAGATCGGAGTAAATCAGATCGTAAAATGTTAGAGGACCTTCATGTGTGACCCTAAAGGCAAAGTCAGTGTCCCGAGACGAGATGTGTATCAATTTCCGGCCATTGTGTCTCAAACGGCGATGACCTCAGTCGGATAGCATTTCACAAAACAAGATCTATGGCAAGCTGTTGACTAAAACCCTGCGCGGTTAGAAAAAACTGAACCGCCACCCCTTGCCGTAACCTTTTTTCTAAATCGCGGGGCAACCTTTAAAACCGTACTGCCGCAACCCGCGTGCTGGCACCCGCAAACCGCATCGCCAATTTTAGAACTTACTAAAATTTATCACAATTGCTATACAAAAACAAAAAGTCATCCGCCTTGTTAGACTTCAGATTCGAGCGTTCGTCATCAATGCGAAAGCCGGCTTTGCTAAGCAGCCGTTCACTCAGAACACTTTCATCAGGAGTTGCAGGATATTTCTTCGCCATTTTAGACAGCCCGGGAAGGTGTGTTTCGTTTGCCTTCCAAAACTCAGCTGCATGCCCAATCTGGCTTTGGCATTGAAATTGATGATATCTGGTCACTTCATCGATGTCCGTGACAACATCCAGCCGGTCTTCGTATTCCGATTTGTCAAACATGAGAAAGGATCGCTTTGCTGAAGGCCCAGGGACTCGATCTGCAGAACTAGAAGGCTTTGTGATGGCAGGCAATTTGCTGCGAACTAAGCTGAGGATCTCTGCACATCCCTAACTTGCGGAACGGTGAGTGCAGAAAGCAGGCCATTTTGTACTCAGCCTATAGAGAGTACTTACTAGTAAAAATTTTCAACAGGAGTTCAGCAAGAGTGAGCATTGCTAGATGGTCGCTGTGAAATTCTTGCAGAAATTTTCTTAATTAAATATTCTGTCTGTTTGTTTCTCTGTTTCTCTGTCTGAGGCTGTGTGGATGGTGTGTTGGTCCAGATAGGTCGGATGATATGATTGGAAAGCTCGGTGTGTTGATTTTATTTTTTGCGGTTTCTCCTAGTCTGATGTGGATGGGAAAACGTTCGTGTTTGGGTTGGTACTTGTACCATCTACTTGAGTGAATCTGCAGTTAAATTTACACTGGACAGACGCAAGGTACATGTTTACTACGTTAATCGAACCTGATTTGGGGACCCGTTCTACAACACGAGCCGAACAAACGTCATAGACCACTGGTAGTTGATAGAAAGGATTCCTCAACACACAGGAAGATTCACAATTGAGGACGACTTTTCGTTTGTTCGGTGTTGAATATTTTATATTATGATAGTTTGCATGTACTGTACATCAAATCAGGGGTTTACTTAGGGTCCTTACAAGTCGGAATCAGGCCCCCCATGATAGGGCCAGAGGGTGGCCAAAGGAGCAAAATGCATTTTTTTCCAACCTGACTTAGACTCAAACGTACAGTTAATTACATTTAATGTAGCGGTGCAAAAGAAAAAGTTTTTATATGAGATCTTGAATCTTCATGTCGAATCTGACGATCCAATCTGACTCGAATATACCGGCGTCGGAGTCCTAGGTAGCTGACCATCAGCGTTACCGCCAAGAGGCAAAGAACGCCAACAATTGTAGCAGTTTTCCACCAAGGTCGTGCGATTATGTTCACTTTCCTGTCTCCAAATCGGATCTGACTTGATTCTGCGGCTGTTGTTGTTGGCATAGGGTTCTCCATAGGGTTCTCCATATCAGTCGATTGGGTTGACAATTCCATGAACAGTGGACTGGGCCCGGTTTGCAGCCTAGTCTGGATTGGAGCGCCACGAGACAAAGCGAGGGAAGTGGTCAGTAGCAAGACCATGGAAAACAGAATGTACCGGGAGCATCTTCGGTTTGCATCGCCCGGATGAGTTGGACTGAAATGGTCCAGCAATTTCAGTGGAGACATCGTGCGACACATAATCGTGGAGACAGACAAGTCGCACCTCACCGAGCAGGCATTTACAATACAATTTTGGCTTTGCAGGGTTCTCATGGAGAAGTTTGCAACCGGAAAAGCGTGCCACTACGCAATCAACATGATAACACATGAAAGCTAGTAGTTATCAACGGGAGAACCCATTATATTATTATTGGAGACGCGCGGTTTAAAAACCAGTCGTTACAGTAACATTGCCGGAATGTTTTAGCGGTTAGTCTCCTTGAATTTTTATAGCTTTGTAGAAACTTTTTGTCGCGAAAAAGATCGCTAATGACTGGTTTTTAAATCTTGTATCTCACTAGTTTTCCTCATTTGATTGATGGAGGGATGGTTCAAGTTATTGCGTGATTTACGCGGTACTCTGAAGGAATTTTTATCAAACATTTATGACCGGAAGTGAAATTCAAGTGATCATGGATAATGGCACAATGCGCATATAGTGATATATATAACAATAGGAGGATTGTCATTTCGGAATTTTCAGAAGCCCTTTCAATGCATCACAGAGGGGATCACAGTTTAGAGACGAAAAAGAGAGAAAACAATATTGCTTTATATTCACGGCCAGGCGGTCATTTAGACTTGCGAAGAGGCTTGTGGCGAGCACGCAGGCTCTGCGTGTTATTGCGCTTGCGCCGACGGCAACATTTACAATACACAACGCACCCGATGACCACAGCGCCAAAAATAACCACCGCCCACGCAATCCAATCGTAAATGGATTGTGAAGCTGGTATTCCACCCGTTCGAGATGAAGTCATTGAAGCTGGAGATGATGCCAAGATGGTGGTCATGTCTGTTGGCGTATCAGTCGTGGCATCGGTGGACGGTGATGTTTCCGATACCGCCGCGCTCACTGGGATCTCAGTTTTGTCTCCGTAAACCAGTTTAAACCCCCGAGAACAGTCGCGAGAAGAGACCGGGGAGCTGCAGCAGTAGACGTCAGCGCTGAGGGACACGTTTTCCAGTAACGCCTGTGGGTACCAGTACCATGGCGGAAATGCCGTTGCAGTTTCCTGTGGGTAGTTTTGATTAGACCAAGCTTTTGAATTTAAATTAAAATCAGCACATGACAAAGTATGCTGTTGAATTAAATTAAAAATGATTCGATTAATTTAACAAAGTTTTCTATTGCAAATTAAATCATCTTTAATTTTTTGTTTGCAATACAAAACGACGTTTTCCGGTGTTTGAAATTAATTCTGAATTACATTCATTTGCAAAAAAGTACAAATCCACAAGTAAAAAGGCGTCTGATTTTGAATGAAATGAATAATAATTTCTTTTAAGGCATAAAGCGTATGCTAACCAATTCCAATCACTATTTGTATTAGTCCAAAAACAACTCTACCTGCGGGTTCTCCACGAATGTTTCTGGAACGTCCAGATTAATTGAAATGTCCCCGAAGCCGATCACGGTGCTGTTGAGCTGTCGCAACCATATACTGTCCGCTTTGCAGAAGTAGAAGTTGTGTCCGCTCTGACAAGCCAGGATCTGCTCGTAGTCATGACCGACCGGAAAGGCGTGCCGTTCCTTATGGAAGGAAACCAAAATGCCATTCCTCACCTGCCTGATCTGTTTCTCGTCATGTTCCGATCTTGGGCCAGCTTGTTCCATTTCAGCGCAACTGATGCCGTTTATCCTTGTGGAAGGGTTGGAATTCATAGTCAAAACGGATTGGAGAGAGAGCATCACAGTCACAGATATGATAATCATGGGATGGCGACTTTTCATTTTAAAAAAGATATTCTGTCAGGATAGCGTTTTTAATGAAGGAACGCAGTAGCTGAGGAAAAGTAATTGGGATTTTACGACTAATGAAGAATCATTATGATTGCCGCTCTTTATTAGTTGGGTAAGCACAGAAACGTATGTGCCGGTCGGACCCTGACTCGGTGGTGTTCGCTTCCCCGGGTCCGCATTATTAATTGCGTCTGGGACGTGGAAAATGTCGTGTCGTCATTAATCGATCCACAGTGTACGGACTGAACTGTTACGTTAATAAAACAATAGTGTGCTCGCGGACTCTAGACTTCAATTTTTCAGTCACAAGCAGCCATCATACATGACTAAAGGGCAACTTCTCTTGATTAGTCCGCCATTGTGTGCCCTACTATCTTTTCTTTTTCCGTTTATCTGTCTGACGAATAACTGGATAAAATAATTAATTATTTTATTACTAAAATAACAGATATGATGTCACACCCGCTTCGATGAGGCATCAAACCCCAGCTGACAGTGTTTGACATTGGGGCGTTTCGTGTCATTTCAGGCACGAACGGCCAAGGATCTCTTTTCTCTTTTCCGCGGCAAACACCAATTTTCCGACTACCCAAGGCCTATACAGAAACCAAATTTAAAATTGAATAGCTCCATTAACTATCTTTTTATGCTTTCATTCATGTTTCATTTATGTTTGAACAATCAATCATGCCTGCTCCAATTGATTCTGAAGCGAGGGGCGTCACCTTGGCCCACCATCAGAACGGCCATTCTAAAAAAAATAGTCGATGCTTTGTTTGACCTGGGCTTTACGGTTTCGAAGTCTACTGTCACTCGTGTTATCACGGAATTTTTCCGTCTTTATAGTTTATCATACGCCATGGTGTAATACCAGTACTCGTACGAGTTTTGTGAGCGTCACAAGTTCTTGTGGGTCGATTGCTGACTTGAAGATCTAGATCTAAGACTAAATCTGGAAGCAACAACGCCCCAACATGATGTTTCGGATGAAGGAAGATTGCACCTGCAGTCGTTTATTCTTCGAGTTGTTGTTTTTGCGACCGGGTGGTTGATAGCTTTCAAGTCGACCTTGCTTTTTCGATATCTGTTTTATGATAAGCTAAATCATACAGGACCGACTCCAGCAAAGAACCAGCCAATACGGTCCCGGCCACGTATACGATATCGTGTCGCTTAACTGATGATTATGCGAGAGAGTGTTTGCTTGGTATTGTTGCATCGCTATCTGAACTCAATTTTGACCTAAATAATTAGGTCGCTGTTGGGCATCTCGCCTGCCGAGATGGCGCAATCAACCCCTAAATATTACGGTACGGCATCCAATCGAGAACCACTTGTACAAATTGTATTACTGCACATTTTTATACATGCAATTATGGATTTACTGTACTCTTCTCTTCCGGAGTAAGCTAGGGTCATAATTTAGTACTAGTACGACCACAGTATATGTACCCCATACCGAATCATTTTCGGGCAGTCTTTCTTCATCCGAAAACATCATGTTGGGGCCGGCACTAGTGCTGGGCCTGTCCACCGTGTTGCTGATGACCACTTATGACTGCCGAGTCCTCCAAAGTTCCCCGCTTGATGGAGGTCCGCCGATGTGGTGCTTAGTGAAGACATCGGGTTTTACCTCGTTTGCCGAGGCAATAGCTCGACACCAGTTGTGTTGAATGCGTCATTGCATGATCTACCACACAATGCGAGCCGATGGACAAGCAAGGTGAGTCTTGGCAGTGGCCACGGCATTCATTTTACCCTCCTCCCTAATTGAGGAAACGACATATAAGCCACCTACATTTTTGCTTTTTAAAGTTTCGAGTTAGCTGCTGACGCTGCTGGAAATACGTGTTTTACTATAGAGTAATGTTAGTTAGTTAGTTGCCAAAGTTAGTTGCTATTACCGATTGTAAGATTTGACTCCCTAATAATCCTGTTGAGTAGCAAGTCCTCCTCATTTAAAGACAATTAGAGCCCCACTTGCGTTTTTACTTCTACCTGAATATGTCACCAACAAGGCCCAGTAGCACCATGGCTATTTTTACCCTTAGGATCTTCGCTGAGGGTTCCATTTTTCACCAAATCTGTTTAAATGCTCCCTGGTACTTGAGCGGCATAAGCGGAAGCGTCTGCAAATGGAAGCAAGAGAAGGTACGATACCTGTGTTTTCATCTTGGTTAATGATTGATTTGGCTGCAGGCATTATTTGGAACTTGCTTTTTGAACCTGAACGGACTAGCCATTCTCCATTGAGACCCAGAATAGAGTTAGCCTTGATGCCATCAACAGCAAAGATTAGAACAACAAATTGCTGCAAATTGATCCACATTACAATCAGCGGGATTTTTCACGGGATTACAGTTATTAAGCAAAACGTATGCACTGGCTGCCGGGTGGAATTTCATATATGGCGTGAATTTTATAGAAACCCGCCAGTTAAAAATTTTTGAGAAAAGTAAGTTTGCACTATTTTCTGACAGAGGGGTGAATGTCCAAAATTTTGAGTGCTTGGTTATACAATTTGGACCGGAAGTAACAAAGTAACGGAATGGTAACCAAGCACTAGACCAAAAACGACTTTTTCGAGAAAACAGCCTTCAAAGATTTCAGCCTTTAGATAACAATAATTTTTCTCCCTCTGATCCGAAAATCAAAACAGTTTTAATTGCAACGATGAACACTATCGTGAACAAAAACCGTCGTTTTTCACTCAATCGGTATGGTACCTGTAAATTAAATTAGTTTTGACCAGTTTCCAGTTGCAGAGCGTTGTGCACTGTGCAATTGTGCTGTAGAAAAGTGCCATCTGCGCCAACTCGGTTTCCGAAAAACCGTTCGACATTTTGTATTTTTTTAA
>LRSR01002559.1:0-13103 GCA_001579985.1 Hypsibius dujardini
GGTCAGGTGGTTGATTGTTCGATTGTTTGAAAACCACCCCTTGCCCCGCCCCTTTTGCCCCTTCCTCGGTAAAGATGGAACAAACTGGGCGTTCACAAGAAAAAGCCTAGAGGAAACGACCGTCCGCTGACAATTTGTGTTTCCTGCTCGCATTATACATTAATATGTCTGTACATACGGTATTTACACCATGATTGAGCATATCCGTTGCGTCAGTCAAAGATAGTGCTTATGTGGGTGATACTGTAGCGTACAGTAATATTACTAATATCAGCAACTAAGACTGAAAAAATAATAGGAGTTATCACTAAAACAGCGTTGGATGACCGTTGTCGAAGGAACAACAGTCAACGTACGCATCAATTCCTCCTGCAGATTAAACTGTGATGAGTTTGAGACTCACGACTCGCTATGACTCGTGGATATCAATATTAACTGATATTTCATGGCGCGCCGTCCTGCACACAACTGTTCTGTCATCTGTAGCAGAGGAACAGAACATTTTCTCATTGTTCTCCCCAAAGTTCTACAATACTCGTAATCGTATTAGAATAATGTTTAGAAAAAATCTACAGCACTTATAAGTTTCGAAATTTATTTTCTCATTCGGACTGGGCTGCGATGGCATCCTTTAATTGTCTACGAACTGTTTGTTGTCGTTTGGAGTTTGCATCCCGGATTGTGAATTTGTCAGCCAACACAACGACGCGTGTGAGATATCTCGCAACGGGGCGGCCAACCAACCAATACCTGCGGAAGACGGAAGGGAAATTCGATCCCCCGACAAAAGAGTCGGTCGAGGGACAGCCGGTGGGGTCGGGGAAAAAACCCTCCGTGACTCAAAGGCAGCGTCTTTTTGTGCTGAAATGTTTTGCCGGTGTGATGGCTGCGCTGGTTTTGTTCACGCACTTTATCCTGCCTTATTTTATGTCGAGGAAAGTTCTCACGGGGCTGAACGAAGTCCGAAGGACTCACGGTCCCGGGTAGACATTGTGAATAAACTGAAAAATGGTTGACTGGGGAAGGGAAGGTGGCGTAGAATTGAATTTCCTTTACTGCGTCGATACAATCAACCAAGCAATCGATCAATTTAGTGTCGATACAATCAAGTAAGCAATCAATCAATTTGGTGTCGATACAATCAACCAAGCAATCAATCAAATTAGTGTCGATACAATCAACCAAGCAAGTTATCGATTTAGTGTCGATACAATCAACCAGGCAATCAATCAATTTAGGGTCGATACCATCAAGCAAGCAATCAATCAATTTGGTGTCGATATAATCAACCAAGCAATCGATCAATTTAGTGTCGATACAATCAACCAAGCAATCAATCAAATTAGTGTCGATATAATCAACCAAGCAATCAATCAAATTAGTGTCGATACAATCAAGTAAGCAATCAATCAATTTAGTTTCAGTTTGGATAAAGCTGGCAAAGTCAGCTGATCAATAATCAAGCGGTATTTAGTATGTTGCGTTGCGTAATTGTACTTTTAAGACAAGCCTCCCGGTAATGCCGAACATTCATTTAACTACTAAATTATTATAAGCTTGCAAAAAAAAAAACCAAATATCATTCAGATCAAATACGGATGACTTTTTTCAGTTTCAATTCAATCAACCAATCTAGCACCGATTGTCATGGTTGATGATTTATTCAGACTTGTTCGCGGTATTTCGGACCTGTTCCCGGGGCAATCAAACTTATTCGCGAGGGTATTTAAAACTGTTCGTAGGCATTGACACGCGTTCGCGGGTTATTCACGCTGATTCGCCGGGTGTTCACACATGTTCTTCAGGCGTGTTCTACTTGTTCCCGCGACATGTTTCACTTGTTCCCGTTGGTATACCGATTTGTTCGGTCGTCCAAGTCCATTAATAACTTTTTTGTTTGTTTTTAGAATTCAACATACTTATTTACTCGTACTTCAACGGTACTTTTGCACATTTGATTTCGTTCTATGAACAAAAAATACTTTCATCCTAACTTTCTATGATCTGAGGAATGGATGATGATCGATTCCGACCGCCATTTGGTTTCCCCAGTGGCTTTTTTGGATCCCACCGCGGGTAAGCAAGTTTGACGATCGATCAATCAACCGTTAACCACAACTATAAAGCTTTCGTAAATGCCTAAGCAAGTTTAACAATCGATCAATCAACCGTTAACCACAACTATAAAGCTTTCGTAAATGCCGTAATTTCTTGTAATATTTCATCACTTTTATGGTCAGTGTGCCTAGATCATCTGGATCGGGTCCTTTCGATGAGGAAGAGGATGAGGCCGAGTTTGGCAGCTTCGGGGAGGATCTGTTCGGACGGTTTCGTTTCGGAACCTTCGGCCGAAACGGAATGGGAGGAAACGAGATGGAAGATCTGTTTAGGGGCGCGGAAACGATGATCAGGCATATGGATCGGATGTTCCGGGATATGAGTTCAACGGGAGCGGGATCCGGATCCTTTGGGCGAATTATGGCACCTGGTATGTGTCTTACATTAAGTGTGGCGTAGTTGTCCCTCCGATTTCCGTCGCGGGACAAATCTTTGAATTGAGTGATTGTTTCATTGATTGACGACTGGTGGTTTTCACGAGTTAAAGTATGTGAGGACTGCTTGATTGATTGATTGGTTGAATGACGATTGGCGGTTTTCACAGGGTTAAGTGTGTGGTGACTGTTAGATTGATTCGTTGATTGACGACTGGCAGTTTTCACGGGTTCAAGTGTGTGAGGAATGTTTGATTGATTGATTGGTTGAATGACGATTGGCGGTTTTCACAGGTTTAAGTGTGTGGTGACTGTTTGATTGATTCGTTGATTGACGACTGGCACTTTTCAGGGTTCAAGTGTGTGAGGAATGTTAGATTGATTGATTGGTTGAATGACGATTGGCGGTTTTCACAGGGTTAAGTGTGTGGTGACTGTTTGCTTAATGGATTGCCGTTGTTTTGAGTATTTTTATGATAGACTGGTTGGGTTGACCAGTAAAATATATTTTTATTATATTTGAAGTTGAAGAATCTGATGCAGTACTAGTAGTTAACAATTTTATTTACTAATTTTCAGTTATTAATGACTCAATAATTTTGTATTTAATTTTGGCGTTTAAACTGGGAGTTTAAAATTTAAGTGGCCTTCAGCCTTCGGCGTCAGCTATACTAGTATGCTTGTACTAGAGTCCCCAGGAATTATCACTGCGTTTTTGAATTCAGACTTTGACAGCAACACTCACCGGCGCAGTCCCCGCGATGAAATGCTGAAAGTTCCCGATTCGGAGGCATCAACAGTCACAGTCTACGATCCACGGGAAGACGACAACGACACCAACCAGACAGGAAGGGGGGAAACCCTGCTGCCGCGGGACAAAATTGACAGTGGTCCAGGTTGGTTCGGGTCATGGAGCGGATCCTCCAGCAGTGTCACCACGATGTCCGATTTCGGTGACGGCGTAAGTATCCATCTGTCTGTCTGTCTGTCTGTCTGTCTGTTTGTCTGTCTGTCTGTTTGTCTGTCTGTCTGTCTGTCTGTCTGTTTGTTTGTCTGTCTGTCTGTCTGTCTGTCTATCCATCTGTCTGCCTGTCTGTCTGTCTGTATGTCTGTCTGTTTGTCTATCCATCTGTCTGTCTATCTTCGTTTTCGCTCCGTCCGGTTATTATTCACTTCATTCATCCATAAGTCATTCCATCTAACCGTTTATGTTTAGAAATCGGAGGAAAGACGGACAGTCCAACACAGTGACGGTTCACGCTCGGAGATCTTTGCTCGGCGGATGGGCAACAAGGAATTGACCACCACCATCAAGACCGACCGCAATGGTCAAACGGAAGTATTGGAAAATCTGTTCAACATGACGGAAGACGAGAAAGCCGATTTCGAGGCGAGTTGGAAAGCAGCCAGTCCGGTGCGCGATGTGCGGACGCATGATGACGCAGCGTATCGGCAGAATCCGGAACCGGTGCAGCAGACTCGATCAGCTCCCTTGCTGGATCCTCACGCTCCGAGTATCTTTTCGAAACTGTTCGGATCGTGGTTTAAGTAGCTTACTGGAGGAACGTTCGTCCGTAACGTAGTTACTGCTGTTTATGCGTTTGTTCGTTTTGCCATCTTGAATTTCGAAACGAAGCAACTTTTTTGAACCATACAAAGTTCATATGTCATGGGGCATTTTGCCGATCAAAATCATCGCGTTTTCAACACTTCTCAACGTTCGGCCCGCAGCGTCGACGTACCGAAGGGTTTCTTCGGTTGATGCTGCTTCGATTGACGACCAACAGCATGTTATTCTGTGGTTACCGGTGGAGCCTCATCCTGTTGTAGAGAGCGCCCATAAACAAGTTTCAGTGTCTGTTCATCTGTCTGTCTGCCTGCCTGCCTGCCTGCCTGTTTGCCTGCCTGTTTGCTTGTCTGTCTGTCTGTCTGCCTGCCTGTTTGCCTGTTTGCCTGCCTGTTTGCCTGTCTGTCTGTCTGCCAGTCTGTCTGTCTGCCTGTCTGCCTGTCTGCCTGCCTGTCTATCTGTCTGCTTATCTGTGGGCTTTCCCTTTTATAACTACAACCTGGTATTACATGTTAAAATTATAGATTTATGCAAGATCTATAATAATCGTAGTTGAAATATCCGGAAATGACGTCATTCAACCTGACGAGAAACGAGGAGACAGACAGACGAAGTTACACAGTACTCGTGTCGTATGAGTCATTCATCCTTTATGTCGAGTGACGTGAGTGACTCGACTCGTCACGCGGAGGGGAGTCACTGTCTCTCTGTCTGTCTGTGTGCCTGTAGAGTTCCAATGGATCAGTTCATGGAAAAACTTTTAGCAAATTACCGTTTGTCTTTTTCCCAATCCAAAATCCTGATCTCGTTTTTTTTCTCTTCCTTCTCAACTTGACATACGGATTTGCTTAAAGATCGTTCCGCTCCAGCTGCTGGAAGTATTTGTTTTTATCGAGCAGGAGGTGAGTTTTCTGTGGAATGAAATTTTCCTTGGATTGAAATCATGTGGGAAATGATAATGCCGTGACACGAGAAAGCTGCCGTGACACGGATCAGGCCTTTTGCTATCAAACGCTGATCCGAATCGGATTGATTATGCCGTGACACGAGAAAGCTGCCGTGACACGGATCAGGCCTTTTGCTATCAAACGCTGATCCGAATCGGATTGATTATGCTGCTCTCTTATCCACTTCACTCTCTTTGTAACCCAAGAAACCAGTGTGACGAACACGACGACGGCTGACCCACTTTTCTAAATTGATTCTAGATTCATGTATTTTTTCCTTGTGTAGTAAATCGGAGGCGGAGAAGGAGAAGGAGAAGGATGTCGTGGTTTTCCAAGGCTCTCGGCGGTGGAAAGAAGAAGGAGGATCCGACCACTCCGCAGGATGCCATCCAGCGGCTGCGGGAGACGGAGGAGATGCTGACGAAGAAGTCGGACTTTTTGGAGAACAAAATTCAGACGGAAATTGCCACAGCCAAACGGCATGGAACGAAAAATAAGCGCGGTATGTCTGCTGTGGGAAATGGGGTGATCTTTCAAGGAAGCTTCTCGGTCGTCTTACAACATACCCTCTCAACATTTTAACATTTTTTTGTCGTCTATCAATCTCGAGTGGGGCTATAAGCTCGGAAACGTAACTTTAAAACTGGGTTTTCGAAGCTGGGAGAGTTAGCGGATTTCACAGTGTCGAATGTTCAATTAACTGATCAATCGATTGGTCAATCAATCAATCAATCAATCAATCACTCCAGGCCGAATGTTCAATCCATCAATCAATCAACGCTTTATCCATGGGAGTGAGCAGATAATCTTCTTTGGAAATTCGCCCGCCCCCTCCCCTTGATTCGTTTAGCATCATCGCTGTCGCACTTCTCTTACTTTTGGGCTCTGGCAGTATTATGGATTAAATTGCTTTTAATAATTTTTAAGTTTCAAGGCGGTGAATTGGTTTGACCCGTTCCTCAATATTTCGTGGGCTTTGTTGACATTCCGTAATCGCTTTGCCAACGTGGAGGGGGCAAAATTCAGTTGGACGGCCATGTAGACTGATCGATTGTGAAATGTTTGTGGAAGTATTTCCCGCCCATGGCTGCGTTTTGGGGGCGCTGTTAGGGTCGGAGGAAGGAATGGTTACCGAGTAATAGTTTACAATTACTCTCTCATTTAATTACGAGAATAAAAGTAATTCATTAAGTTAATAGTTTACTAGCTTAGTTTATTTCCGGTACTAACTATAAGAAATAAAAATTACCCATTCAGTTATTCAAAAGTGGCCGTTCTTTGTCTTCCTGGAAGGGTGACATGGCTTTTGACTGATAGATTGACTGATCGATTGATTGATTGATTGATTGATTGATTGATTGATTCTATACCAGGCAGGTTGATTCAGTTGTCTCGCAAGGGGAATCCAACCATGTTGCTTTTCATCTTTCCAGCTGCTATCGCTGCCCTGAAACGGAAGAAACGATGCGAGAAGCAACTGCAGCAGATTGACGGCACCCTTTCGACCATTGAATTCCAGAGAGAAGCCTTGGAGAATGCCAACACCAACACCGAAGTCCTCAAAATTATGGGTGTCGCCGCGAAGGCCCTCAAATCCGCCCACCAGAATATGTACGCGAAAACAGACTCTGATTTCTTCTTGTGTGCCTGGAGTTGTTAAGCTTCTCTGGTTCGGTCTTACTCGGACTGATTTTGTTCCATTGCAGGGATGTCGATCAAGTTCACGATTTGATGGACGAAGTGGCGGAACAGCAAGAGATCGCCAATGAAATTTCCGAAGCCATTTCGAATCCCGTTGGATTTGGTCACGATGTGGATGAGGTCTGTGAATGCTGACACTGAACAGGCTAGACCATCGCACGCAGCGCGAGTTTCGTTTGACAGCTCTGTTGTCTGTGTTGTGGTTTCGGTTTCCTTAGTATGGTTTTTGTTTCTTTATTTTTCTAGGCCGAATTGGAAGCTGAGCTTGAAGAGCTAGAGCAGGAGGAGCTCGACAAGCAGCTGCTTGACGTTACGCCCGCCACGAAGGACCAGTTACCTTCCGTTCCAGTTTCAGAGCCCACGGCTGCCGGCAGTAAGTTTCTCCTCACTGAGTTATCTGAATAACCGGATTTGTTAACAGTCTCACTTGTCGATATCCTTACAGACACACAGACAGTTAAGAACAGTTAGTCATTCAGTCAGACAGAGACAGACAGACAGACAGACAGACAGGCAGGCAGGCAGGTAGGTAGGTAGGCAGAAAGACAGGCAGACAGTCTCACAGACAGACAGACAGACAGACAGACAGGCAGGTAGGTAGGTAGGTAGGTAGGTAGGTAGGCAGAAAGACAGACAAACAGTCAGACAGACAGACCGACAGACAGTCTCACAGACAGACAGACAGACAGATGGACAGACAGATGGACAGACAGATACAGTTCTCTATGCTATTTTTTTCAGGTCGAGGACGAGCTCCGGCGCGACCACAAGCAGCCTCGAAACACGAAGACGACGACATGAAGGAACTGGCGGAATGGGCTAGCTGAGCGAACTGCCAACCGGTGACGCTTCCAGCCGCGTGCCGTCGTTCTTTTTTGGCGTCAACTTTATGTTTGCATAGGCCTGCTTTTTTCTTTGTGATTGTCGAACTCGTCAGCTTTCTGTCCCAATCTTCTAATACGCCGAACTTTGGGGATATTTGCCATATTTAAACAGCATTCTGCTTACGTTCACACCCCACCCCCGTACTACGTTTCCTTTTTTCGAGTTATGCTGGTGCAGCTTAGCGTATGAGGTTGGTTCCCGTGCACCGAACACCGCATTTAATAGCTTACCTACACACATCTTGTATCTATTTATGATTTCAATTTGTGTTTCAAAACGTTTGGCAAGCTTCTTAACCATCTATTTGACTAGACTGACTGAAGGATTGGGATACTATCTGGGTTCGTGTGCTAGCTGCCACTCGACACATCATATCTATTCCCTTCAGGGATTGAGGGAACTGGTCAGCTAAAGTAACATTAAGATATACAGACAGGCAGTCAACTAGACCGACAGGCAAGCAGACAGACAGACAGACAAACCTACAGGCAAGCAGACAGACAGACAGGCAAGCAGACAGACAGTCAGACAGACAGACAGACGGAGCGGACAGCAACGTGAACATTGGGGAAGTCGAAAGAGGGCGAAGTGTGAGGTGAGCTGAATTTTTTTATTTTTTAACCGAATAATCAGCTGCTGAACGCTTTAAAGCGGAAATCGGAGTCAGGGAAGGAAGGCGACGTTTGCGTTATTAGTGGACGACACTATTTGAAAGCTCGGAAAACGCTAGAAGAAATTCTTTTTCCTGACTTCGACCTTGAGTTTTCGAAAAATTATAATTTCATGCCTTGTGATTACCCCTCTGAAAGTTTCGAATCGACTGGCATCAGCCGAATCGTTTTTAGCTGTCGGGGGAGGTTTCAGAATGATACGTCATTTCAGTTACGTCGCTTGGGAGTTTCCGAAAACCGAATACCCGGGTACTGAAAACAGACGTTGCTCATGCCAATCGATACCAAATTTTTCAAATATTCGAAATTTTGTCGGGGCTTTGTCAAAAACGGCGGGTGGAACCTTTTTGAAAGGTTTTACCGTAAAAATCAATACTAGAAAGTTTACGTGCTAAGTGTCACAGCTGATAAGTTTCCGTTGACGTTTACTGAAAACTCTGGACGATTTACCGCGCGCCACCTTCACTCCGTCTACAGCGTCCTATATATACTACAAAGACAGTATGAGGTAGGGGTCCTGAAATGGGCCACTTGTCACTTTCCTACCCTGGGATGAGCCACCGGATGGCAGGGGGCGCTCTGTTGCAAATTAATCGTAAACAGATGAGTCACTAGTCAGCGCCCTCTATAGTGAGCTTTTTCCAACCGTCTGGAAGTTCTAATTCGAGGGTGGCCCATTTTACGGTACGGGAAAGTCAAGTGGCCTGTTCCAGAGCTCTTCCCTCACACGGTACAAAAATTTCTAAGATCCCTCACCCGGCCTAAAACGCTACTAGGGCCGGCACCCTGACAAAAAGTACCGCGTGTATGATCACAGGTAAAACTACAAGAGGTCGTGCAAAAATCTACAATAAAAAGATAAGTTAAAACAGAGACTGCCGAAATTGCAGTAAGTAAGTCCGAGAAAGTGGCGAGGCTAAAAGCGCTGGAATTTGAATTTCTGCGGCAACGGGGTGACCTCCTGGTCGTTGAGGCGCAAAATACAGTCCGCCAACAGATGACACAGCGACCCGTCCATTTCCTTGTAAGTCTCCACCTCCTCGCAGGAGCAGCAGAATTCGTGATGATTGGCGCACAAAATTGTGTTCTCGCTAAAAGTTCAGTTCAGTTCAGTTCAGTTTTAGCTTTAGTTTTTAGTTTTTCCCCCTCCGACTTACAAGGAATTGTTGAGTGGGTTGACCCATTTGCTGACGCTGCCTAAGAGATTGAGCAAGTCCCGGTTCCCGTTGAGACGATGAACGTTCTCCGCCAGCCACGCCTCAATCTTGTGGTCTCGCGAGCCAAACGGCCACAAAAGAGTTCCCAACTGCTTGTGCGCTTCCTTCAAGTTGAACGGCTGCCCAGCCACAACAATCCCCGACAACGGGACATAGGCATGTTGGCTTTCATACAGCGCCACGAGCTTCTGCAGGGTCGGGGAAGCGGCCTTGGCGCGGTCGGTGTTGACGCCGGTGAGTTTGGGCTGCGGCCAGGCGGACGCGTAACAGCGCACCAGCGCCACCTGCAGATCATCTCGCACCCGTTCCTGATAACGCCATCCGACTTGGGGGTCCTTGACATAATAGCAGTCTCTCGGGAGGATGGACGCCCAGTGACTGTACTCTTTGAGGTTGGCAATCCGCAATCCGACCAGCTGAACGGAAGTGAGGCCAGGCAACATGCGCACCAGAGAGAGCACAAAATCCGCCGTGGCGTCCACCGCTTTCAGGACGCTCCCGAAGACCACGTGGTGCGGCTCGACGGCGTGATAGATGAGCGTGCGCGCGCACCGCAGGTTGAGGGAATACCCAAGCGGCTCGCCGCCGCGGTAGTAGTACGGATGCGGATGGAGCTGTTGCTCGATGGCGTCGGCCTCGCGTCGGAGCAACTTCCACTGCGGCGACTTGTAGAGAGAGTTGCCGAACACGTTCAGGTGCAGCCCGAATTCCGGCAGCCGCAGAAGAAAACGCCAGCGTCTACAGACCCTGAAAAATAATACAATAAACCATAATTCAAGATTATAATAAGCAATCAAATGATCAAACATTCAAACGAATATTCATTGAACCGATCCAATCAATCAATCAATCCAATCCAATCCAATACAATCCAATCCAATCAAATCCAATCCAATCCAATCCAATCAACCAATCCAATCAATCAATCAATCAATCAATCAATCAATCAATCAATCAATCAATCAATCAATCAATCAATCTAATCAATCACAAGCGACCATCAAATTTTTTTCATCAGTTCGACGTCCACTAATGACGTCATCCGGGCTTTACCCTTTCCATACCGGCGGAGCTTGTGCTGACTCCCGAAATCCAAATACAAAAACAGCCTCACCAGCAGTTCGTCCGGAAAGTCCGTCAGCTTGGGCTTCAAAAACTTGATGAGCTTATCGCAATCCCGCTGATTCTCCTTGAAGACGTCCGTCGACCGTTCCTCCCGCAGATCCTCAAGTAACTGCTCCTCCAGCTGGAACAGCGGGTCCCAGTAAGCTGCATCATTCTCCTTCTCCCCGCGCTCGCTGGCCAGCTTGAAGTCCGCCAGCAGCTGCATACACTCGCGGTCCTGCTGCCAGAGAAGCGCCCGCGTTTCCGCCATTTGCCCACGCAGCCGGAGGTACTTCCGCACCTTCTGCGCCACATCTGGCGAGCTGGTCTCATCGCTGCCCGGTTCGTTCAGTCGTTTTCGCTTGTTGCGGCGTACCGGGGCGAGACTGACGACGGTGGTGGGGGCAGCCGTTTTGCGATCTCCTTGAGAATTCTCCTCCGATCGTCCCGTTTTCTCCTTCTTGTTCTCCTTGTCCCGTTTCAACGGCCTGGGCATTCTTCCGCGGGATCTGAAAACGAGGGGAAATCGGAAAAATGCGAAATATAATAGGGTCAGCGGGTTTGAAACGATGAGATGCAGAGACACAAAGGGTGTGGGCGAAAAATGTGCAGCAAAAAAAGTAAAACTGAATTCCCAATTTTGTTCCAAGGTGGTTCGCGCTTGATTGATGACGGTGCAGGCTGTACCACAAGATTGCATGTGCTTCCTGTACCGTAAGTGCAATGCGCATTTTCCCGGCATTTGTCAGCCGCCAGGTGGCGCTCTCCGATAACACATATCACTCACATCAGTCTGCATTTGTCAGCCGCCAGGCGGCGCTCTCCGATAACACATTTCACTCACATCAGCCGGCATTTGACAGCCGCCAGGCGGCGCTCTCCGACAACACATTTCACTCACATCAGCCGGCATTTGACAGCCGCCAGGCGGCGCTCTCCGATAACACATTTCACTCACATCAGCCGGCATTTGACAGCCGCCAGGCGGCGCTCTCTGATAAAACATTTCACTCACATCAGTCGGCATTTTCAGTTTCAGATTTCCCGTTTCCGTCTCTTTTTTTGCACTAAAACTAGTGGTTTTTATGGACGGAAGAGTCCAAATTGCACTGTGCTCAATGTGGTATCGGCTACGGAAGTTTGCAAAACATTGATGAGCTTCCATGCACTCGTAGTAAGTGATGCAGCCAAGTATGACCAGCGCATAATTGCAAAAGTTCCTAAAATAACTGTCCCAGAAAGATTGCTTCTTTCACTCATAGTTTTCCACCCTCTAGCAAGCACAACTCCATTTTAATGAATTCCTTCGTCTTGGGCACAAACTGGTAGTGTAACGGAAATGTATAACCGGTAATATGTACAACAGTAAGGGTATTCAAAGTTCGATTATTTGCAGCGATTATCTCGCTAATTCAAACTCGCTAATCTCCCTGGTTTTGAAGATAAGCGAGAAAAGCAGCCAAGGAGCTGCTTTTCTCGGTTATCTGCTCGCTAATTGTGTGCATCTGTCTTGTGAGTGGTCCAAGTCAGTTGAGATCAGCGAAGGAAATACAGCCTCAGGTAAGCCAGGGGGCGTGTCCTCGTATCATCGTTGCAGGGGCGTGCAAAACCAGGGAGATTAGCGAGTTTGAATTAGCGAGTTTGAATTAGCGAGATAATCGCTGCAAATAAGCGAACTTTGAATACCCTTAGTGTTATTAAGCTTTGCAGTCAGTCAGTCAGTCAGTCTTACTACCAACAATTGCGCAGACAGTCACAGTTGTACATCGGAAAGTTATCAACTTAAAAACAAATCCAGCAAAAATTCCGGTCCTGCGTTAATAAATGTGCTCATCAAAATCGAATACTTCTTTTTAGCTAGTTAGTTAGATCGCGACAGAAAGGGATGGGCAGCCAGTGCCTCGACGGACCACGTCAAGACACCGGGTTCTCTCAACCAGCCCGTACCGGTACCGGACCCGGCGGCTTTATGTGCTTTGAAACAGGTAAAACAGCGCGCGATAAAGTCCGCCGATTTTTCCTCCAATCCGTCCGGGATGTCGGGTGCAAAGCTACCCGCTTCGCGGTTCTCCAGCAGCAACGTGCCGGTCGACATGCTTAGCACCAGCATCCCGAGGTCCCAGATGTTGGAGGCGATAAACCAGGCACGGATGTCGTTGTCGGTAATCACGTCCGGAAAGAGGAAGGGTAACATGAGGATCTTGGTGTGGTTCTCGTTGAAGAGCAGGTAGGCCGAACAGAGGTCCAGCACCACCACGTTGGCGGCCAATGGGCAGGTTTGGATGCCCCGCCAAATGGGCTGCAGCATGGCGACCACTTGACGAGCGTAGTTTTGCACACGATGCGGACTGAAACCCCTGTCCCCATTTGCAATCACTTTCTCCAGCAAAATACCTATCGTCAAAGGTTCTAGATGTAAACGCCATTGATTGATTCTGCCTGTCAACCTATCTGCAAGTCTGCTTGTCTGTCTGTCTTATTTTTCTTTTTGCCTGTCTGTCTGTCTTTCTGCTTGTCTG
>LRSR01002560.1:0-10428 GCA_001579985.1 Hypsibius dujardini
CGGCGCAGGGGGTAATCAGGTGGTTGATTGTTCGATTGTTTGAAAACCACCCCCTGTCCCGCCCCTTTTGCCCATTCCCCGGACCCTCCAGTGTACTCAATCTTGTCCTTGACTGTAAATGTACTGTCGCGACCAATTGGTGCTGCTTTTTAGACCCACCCGTATATTATGACTGCAGTGAAGGACAGTTTGTGCAGTCATAAAATACGGGTGGATCTAAAAAGCAGCACCAATTGGTCGCGACAGTACATGTACTTGTACACGTCGCCGAAATATATTGCGCATGACCGCAAACAAAGAATTATCCGTGATCTCAAAGGACAGGAAAAAAACAGTTCTCCGACGCGCATTTCGGGCATGAAATACGATGACTCGATGAGTGAGGGGGCTTCGTCTGCTCGTCAGCGACCTCGTCAGCAACCTCGTCAGCGACCTCTGTACTTGGGATATTTATTGAAAAATTCTTCCTCCATCAGATCGGAAGAATGAGACGCAGTAATAGTATGTAACTGGAATATTTCCGCACCTACGAATCAAAGATCCGATCTAAATCGGTCGTCGTGGTCGTGGGAGGTGGTAAACCAGCACTATTTCAGCTTAATATTGCGTTCACAAAATGGATAGCAACTTTTCGGACTTGATTGTTATTGCATTTCTTCAGCCAATTTTTGCGTTGCACTTGTTGGCAAGCACACCGCGGCCCAGTGGAGCGATAAATGTGGCGACACACAAGAACTAGGAAAACAGAGTGAACACAGCCTACAGCAGCAAGGTCATTTCAACTTTTTGCCTATTCTGATCCACGTTCGAACATGCTTGATATGATTCAAATTTTAACTACTTCCGGTTGAGTGCAAAACTTTTTCGCATAATGCGTTGCCGCATCTGTCATTTCGGAATCCACATATACGTCTAATATTTAACACTGAAACGAACAAGAGACAGATTGGCAAACCGTTAACAGGCAGACAAACAGGCAGACAGACAGACAGACAGACAGACAGGCAGACAGACAAACAGACAAACAGACAGACAGACAGACAGACAAACAGACACACAGACAGACACACAGACACACAGGCAGACAGACACACAGACAGACAGACAGACAGACACAGACACACAGACACACAGACACAAAGACAGACACACAGACAGGTAAAGAAGACAAGCAGATATACAGACAAAGCCTTCAGCATCGGTGCATTTGACTGACTGCTCTTCAGTCCACATCGACTGAGTGCGTATGCTGGGAATTGCATTACATTCGAAACAATTTTAAACCTTCGAGAAAGCAGATGACATGTTTCAATTCAGATCGTTAATGTCTTCCGGAATTCATAAGGCCAACAAGCAACAGTCGTCGGAGTGCGACAGGCATATCAGATGAACGGACAGACTGCCCAGACAAGGCATGACGGACATGTCAGTCAACTTTTCGTGCGACATATGACCATTAGGAGCCACTAATTAATCCAATTACCAATCAGCTGTGATCGAATGCCTGTGATCTTCCGCGCAAGGCCCGGTTGGATCGATTTGGATTCGCGATTTATGCGTTTACGCATAGTGAGAGAGAACGACAAAGGTCGTTAGTGTGGTCGTCTTTGCAAGGAAATTGGAATGCTTTCCTCTCGGAACTCTGACTGGACGATCACTTGACCAAAGAATCTCCCCCGCTGGTAATGGAGATTTTACAAAGAGATCCCATTACGTCTTACCAACAGGCCCGACACATTTGCTGACAAGTTCACCCTGTGATGTTAATTAATTGCCTGCGATTTCCCGACACTCTTGCCCCTATTGCTTTGGAAAGTCTCTTTCACAAGGCAAATTGTCTAACAAATCAAATCACTGCGGGAGAATCACACACGAGTCGTGCAAAATTCCTGGCTTAATTAAAAGATTAAATTAAATACGACCATACGGATCTGAGTCTGAGCTGATTCTTCAAAAAAAGCAATACATGCATTTAATATATACGCACATTACACACACATGGCCACAATTTTGGGTGGCAGACTTTAAGCCAAAAAGGGTGGTCCGAGTTCGAGCCGAATTAAGTCGCCGTGCGCACGCGCTCTTGACCACAGCTGACCATGCAGCCTTTACTCAATCAATCGATTAATTGATTGATTGATTGATTAATTGATCGATTGCTTGATTGATTGATTTTGGCGGAATTCAGAGCAGCTTGCTCGATCTAATTTTTCCGCTGGGCCGGACATTAAATCAAAGATTCAGGAAAAAGCAGTGGCAAGTTCTTGCCAATAGTGGTTCCAACTCAGACCACCCTGATGGCTCAAACTCTGCCACCCAAAATTGTGGTCATGTGTGTATATATTCGTTTACACGGACGATTCGTTGAGTGAATGGAAAATGCAGTGTCGGCAAGCGTATGTGACGCGGGAAGGTTTTTCTAATGGACATCGTCCCCTATCCTCGTCAAAAGAAGTTCTCTCGGACATCGTCGCCTATCCTCGTCAAAAGAAGCCGCCATTTGAGTTTCGGTTATTTCAGGCCGACAAGTTCCGTGTAATCCGCAAAGGGCGACACAGCGCAAACTGTTGATCCTCCACGCGCCGATTGTTGTCATTACAATAAGAAAGCGTGCGCGCATTAAAGCCCTCAAATCAACATAATCATGCATCGGGTTAAGTAAACCATTGCGGTCGGTCTGTCTGGTGGTGCAGTGGTTGACCTAAAACTGCTCGACCATTTCATCCCCGCAATAAATATCCCGAATATCACCCATTAATTTCGTGCAACTATAAACGCCCGAAATTGCGGTGACCAATGGTCACTTGCGGTGACCAGTGGTCACTTTTCTGTTGAAGTTTATCAAGCGTGGAAAACTACCTGTCACCTGTGTCAAGATCACGCTTCATGCTCTTGTAAATTAAGATCTACTTCCAAATGCCAACAGAAAATTCACGTGCTCAGACAGGAACGATATGAGATACAGACATAGACGCCATAGGCAGCAAGACATTGAGATACAGACTCCACAGACTACAAGATAATGAGACGCAGACAACATTGACCATAAAGACAGACATACTGATGCAGACACACCATAGACAATACCGACACAGACATCACAGGCCGCAAGACATAAATACACAGACACCATAGACAACAAGATACTGTGACCATTGACCATAAAGACAGACATACGGATGCAGACACACCATAGACAATACAGACACAGACATCACAGGCCGCAAGACATGAATACACAGACATCATAGACAACAAGACAACAAGGCACTGTGACCATTGACCATAAAGACAGACATACGGATGCAGACACACCATAGACAATACAGACACAGACATCACAGGCAGCAAGACATGAATACACAGACACCATAGACAACAAGACAACAAGGCACTGCGACGCAGATATGATTAATCATGAGACAGACGAACACAGACACCTTAGACATCAAGGTATACAGACACAGATAATAGACAACGAGGTATACAGACATTAAGATCGAAGTTATCTTGAAAAATTCAACCGGGGCACCGCTTGCAGACGTATGCAAAAATTCTTGATCAAAATCATCAGGCAATGACGACAGACAAAAGAAGACTGTAGTTCTTGCAAGATAATTAAGTGGGCAATCGAATCACTGACCACACAAAAGAAAGCACACCTGACAATACACACGTACGTATATAACGACTTAATGACTGCCAGTTATTTGTTCGACTGTTCATTTTATGATCATCACCAATTGTTACGACTTGGATGAAAACAGCAATGACCCTGTCTTCCCTGTCACTTCACAATTGTCACACAGCCAACTCCCAAGCTCACAGGTCGGTGTTGATGAAGTCACCTCACCCGGTGTGACCCCCGGCCACCACGAAGTGCCCCTGTCAGACACGAGTTCTCAAGCTCTCAATCTCAGGCTCCAGAAAAAGTTTCACCCACGCCTTTCGAGAGATGTAAATCCGGGGCACAAATTAAAATGAATTTACCCCTCACCATGTTTAATCAAGATAACGCGCGCGATCAAGACACACACACATCTGTTCAACGATCCCGCAGAGGAAACAGCCAAACAGGGAGAGAGAGAGAGAGAGAGAGAGAGAGAGGGGAGAATGTCGTCATTTTATTTATTTATTTATATATATATTTATATATTTATATATACGACCTGCTCGCTAAGTGCGCAAGTTTACCGACCGAAATTTAACGATTACACCTTCTGGCCGGTCCCTTCTCACCCCGAACGGAGCCGCTCCCTCGCCTGCTCTCATTTCAGCGCGGATTCCGACCGCAATCCCACACACGCACTCCGTCTCCACTCTCCCGCGAGCTGTGAGGACGGACGGCGGTCCCTTCCCAGGGCAGCACTCAGCTATTTGAATTTGCGAAGGGGGTCCGTAACCCTTCCCTCATTCGTGCGCGCGCGCTATCTTCAGCACACACAACCCCTTTATCGCTGTGTGAAAATGACGCGACATGCTTTCCCATTATTCGAGGGCTCACCTGACGGAGGAGATTCGGTCCACGGTCGCAGTAGACAAACTCGGCCGTTTTCGCGCCATCAACGCAGCGCGGTGTGACCATCCGCGCGGTGTAATGATATATATATATATATATTTATATATTCCTCTCCAGGGACAGACACAGACACAATGGCCGGCTTAACGGGCCGTTATCAGGACCGCGCAAAACACACACACATACTAGAGTATGTAGTTGACTTTCTCGAGAGAAGTCTTCCGGGATTTCGTCTTGTCCGTCTCTCAGGGTGTCGCGGTATCGCGGAGTGGTATGGCGACTGTCAAAAACGGAAGATATGACCTCCCCTTTCGTTATAGTTCCACTTTGCATTGTCCAGGCAGAGGCTCGTCCGCTTCACCCAATCTGCCTAGTTGGCTGGAGGTGAAACGGAGGATAGATTTGAATGGCACTGCAATATCCCGCAGGTTCTATTGCACAGGCGTTACAGTATTATCGAAGGCCGCAATAATATATAAAATAAATTTAAAAAAATAAATAAATGAAAAATATATATATATGAAATTTAGGATGCACGGAGGATGTTCATCTGCAACAGGTGTGATATGTATGGAAAGGAATATTTCATGTCTGACCAGCCTATCCGGCGATAGGGAAAATGTATAAAGCGGCAGAGATTCAGGAGTTGTAAAAGCGATTGTGCCCGCTGCGTCGCTCGATGCGTCGGAAATGAAGGGAAGTTTATCAGTAAGACCTCTACAGTAACTTTGTTATCGCAAGCGCCGAAACTTCTGATAAATTCTCGAATCTCAAATCCCTCTCCCTCGGTGTGAGAGTGTGTGTGTGGAGAATTCTTTCGGGGCGCGTCTGTGGGAGCTGCTGATCGGTGGCCGGACTTGCGCCTGCAAACTTATCTATATGATGATGAATGAAAGATATGAGGTCGAGGGAAATGAATGTCTGCCGCGCGGATGTATCATTCATTGTTCGTGGGTGTTTTTTTGGTCGGCTATTTTGGCGCCACTACCGATAGCCGGACATGCCATGAGGATGACTCTAATGGAGATGTGCTTTGTCTCCGCCTGGGCCTCATGTTCAGGCCACGGCTCCTTTTATAGTGATGACCTGCAGTCTGTAAAGTGGCATGATTTTTATCCTTCTGCAAGTTATGTTATTAAATGGGATCTCTTGAGATTAAGGCAAAAATGGTCTTGTGTGAGTTCGCTCGCGATCAATTTCTTCAGCTACTCTACCAGTCTTTCTGTCAGGTCTCCGTCTACCCGACTACCCTTCCGTCTCTCGCAATAGTGTCCGTTCCTCCGCCCGTTTGACCGTCCATCTGTCCGTCCGTCCATCCATCTGTCCGTCCGTCCGTCCATCCGTCCGTCAGTTCGTAAGTCAGTTCGCCCGACCGACCGTCCGTCAGTTCGTCCGACCGACCGCCCGTCAGTTCGTCCAACCGACCGTCCGCCATTTCGTCCGACCGACCGTCCGTCCGTCTGTCCGTCCGTCAGTTCGTCACCGAGGCACGGCAATAGTATGCAGCCTCCCGTCTTTTCATCTCTTTTGTAGCTTTCCATCAGCCTCGACCAGCCTCTTAGTACCGGGTGGTGTAGACTTCCTATCTGCCCGACAGCCAAGATCCGTCGCCCGATATATAGTTTTTTCTTTTTCCGATAGTATTCCGTCTCACTGATCGTCCGTTTCTCCGGTTATTCCGGATATTCCGAATTTCTCGTACGAGTTATTGCGCTTCGTCTTCGGCTTCGGTATCTATCAACACTCGTCAGGCTTTCCATCTCTCCGTCCCTCCGTCCCTCCGTCCCTCCGTCCCTCGTCCCTCAGTCCCTCCGTCTGCTTGTTTCAAACGGTCACTTGCTCGGCACGTCCCCATCGATTATCCGTCTACCCGTCGGCACGTCCGTCTACTTTAGCTAATTGTCGAATTTTTGCATTGTTTACCTAATCATGGTGTCCTTTTGCTTCCTAGATGAACAGCTGGTGGCCGTACTTGCTGTTGCTACTGTCATACTGTTTTTTTTCGCATTAGACAGGGACAGTCGTAGTGGAGTGGAACGTGTGCACGGCTGTGTGCACCATACACATAGCACAAGCGCCCCGTGGCCGATTAAACGTTCCACAGCTCGTACGCTGTCCCTGTCTAAGGCGAAAACAGTAGTATCGAACATTAGCGGGTTCTTTAGCAAACTGATCCGCACGTGCTGTGTGTAGCAAAGCAATCACAGAGATGACCGAGTTAACAGTCCACATCGCGTACGACCTGGCTGAAAACAGCTGATTGTCCAATAAAAATGAATTTACTCGCTATATAATGAAAACAGGCAAAGTCCCTGATGTTTATCTCCTCGTACCTGGAGTTTAACCTCGTGGAAAATCATGCCACCTCGCTCTCTCCCGCCATGCATCCTGCCGAGATAAAATCAACTTCGCTTCGCCTACGTGGATTCTCAATCGACATTATTTCTCCTCGAATTCCACATTTTCTATTTCGTTTTTCGCTTTATTCTGGGGATTTGTTGCAAGGAACAATGGAGTTGCTGCGATCGTGGAATCACCCGGATGAGATTTGGGCCTTACTGAAGTTTAAACTTGTCGGTTGTTCTGCGATTAATTCGCAATGCGATCTGGTGAGGATTTTTTTATTGGCCGTTAAGAATGTTGCACATTCGAGATTTCTCGCTGCTTTGCAGACGCTTATGAGTTCCGACATGAGGACGTGTTATGAGTACTTGCGGATGACCAGTCGCAGCTTTTGTGCGGTCATCATGGCGCTGGATGAGGATTTGCGGTAAATTGAACATTGCAACCATCGAACGCTTGATTGATTGACTGACCGAAACACTTGATTTATTGACTGATCGAAACGCTTGATTGATTGATTGACTGACTGAAACACTTGATTTATTGATTGACGGAATGCTTGATTGATTGATTGACCGAAATGGATTGCTGCTTGCGTTGATAGATCAATCAACGCATCCATAGTATCTAACAGTCATTTGTCTCGATAGATTCATTGATTGATGGAACGACCTTAACCGGCGGCTTCGGCCTTCGGCTTTCGGGAAACACGGCGATTTTTATTGATGAAAATCTTGTAAATTAATTTTTGTGACTGACCTGCTCCTCATTGTGATTTGCAGATATGCTGTCTGCATTTACTATCTCGTCTTACGTGCTCTGGACACAGTGGAGGATGATATGACCATTCCGGTTGATGAGAAAATTCCATTGCTCAAGGCATTCCATGAAAAGCTGTACGAGCCCGATTGGCATTACACGCAGAGCAAAGAAAAGGATCGCGTTGTGCTAGAGAACTTTAACATTGTACGGCTCGGCTCGGGTGAGCTTTTCTTCCGAGGAACGGCGGGGTTGTTCGCGGAGTAACGTATGTTTCTGTCATAGATTTCCTCGGAGTTCCGGAATCTTGCGCCGGTTTTTCAGTCTGTGATTGCTGATAGCTGTCGTGAAATGGGCTATGGTATGACAGTATTTCTTGACGCGAAGATCGATACTTACGACCAATGGGATGAGGTACGCTCGTTACCAAGCTAACTACTTGTGTGGCTGTCTCAATGTCGGTCTGCCTGCCTGTCTGCCTGCCTGTGTGTGTGTCTGTGTGTGTGTCTGTGTGTGTGTCTGTGTGTGTCTGTATGTGTGTCTGTATGTGTGTCTGTGTGTCTGTTTGCCTGTCTGTCTGCCTGCCTGTCTGCCTGTCTGCCTGCCTGTCTGCCTGCCTGTCTGTCTGCCTGCCTCTATCTCTGTTAGTCTCTCTATCTGTCTGACTGACGGGCTGGCTGAGCCTCTAACTCTCGGTTCATCGGTCTGACTATCCTTGTAGTACTGCCATTACGTTGCGGGCCTGGTGGGGATCGGCCTTTCGAAACTGTTCACTGCTTCCGGCTTGGAAAACACCGAAGTGGGACAGGATGAAGCCATCTCCAACTCGATGGGGCTTTTTCTACAGAAAACAAACATAATACGGGACTATTATGAGGATATTTTACAGAAGCGGCTCTTTTGGCCAAAACAAGCCTGGATCAAATATGGAAATTCGCTCGAGAGCTTGAAAGATCCTAGCAACCTCAACAATGCGGTGGCATGCCTCAATGAACTGGTGACTGATGCACTAAAGCACATTCCCGATGTCCTGACCTACCTTTCCCGGATAAGGAATCAAAGCGTTTTCAACTTCTGTGCGATACCGCAGGTAACACCAACTTGCATCGCTTTATAGTGACTCATTTCTATCTGTCTGTCTGTCTGTCTGTCTGTCTGTCTGTCTGTCTGTCTGTCTGTCTGTCTGTCTGTCTGTTTGTCTGTCTGTCTGCCTGTCTGCCTGTCTGTCTGTCTGTCTGTCTTTCTTTTAGTCTGTCTGTCTCTGTCTGGCGGTCATCATGGTCTTTATTTTGCTTCTGGGTTTTTAGATGATGGCAATAGCCACTTTAGAAAGGTGCTACAACAATCCGCATGTCTTCCGCAAGAACGTAAAGATACGAAAGGGAGCAGCTGTGCGGCTGATGGACCAGTCAACCAGCATGCTCGCAATCAGGAACTTCATGAATCACTTCTGCACCAAGGTTAGCTTAACGAAAATGTTATCATCGCCTCAGCAATTTTACGTCAATTTCAAATCATCAGTGGCTCTGATCTTCCAGATTTACAACCGAATTCCGCCAATCGATCCGAATGCGGGTAGGACAAGGACAGCGGTCTCATACGGAATCGGGCCTGGCTACAGTCTGGTCCGCAGCGACCAGTCACTCCTTCCTGGGAAGACATTCTACTTTGCACTTTTTGCCGCTCTTCTAATTGCCCCGTGGATCAGAAGAGCCATAACAAAAATGCCCTAGTGTCTCTGTGAATTTACGGAAAGCCGTTTCTTGTGGTGGGAATATTTAAGTTTAAAAAAGCGGAAACAACCAAGTAGAAAAAGTTATCGGTAACAGTTCAAATGAATGCCACACCAAAAGCAGGGAGAGCAGGGAGAGCAGGGAGAGCAGCCTGGATGCTTGCGGACTAAATCGAACGAAATGTATTACAGGGGTAAGAAAAAAAATGCCTAGTCTTGTTGTGTGTGTCAGGACATAAGACAGGGCGGTCCTCAGAATGTCTTTCGGTGAACGACACGCATGCCTTCAGCTTGGTATTCTTTCTTAGAAATCCACATTCGCCGGAACGTCTCCAGCGACGCTAAAATGGACCCTCCAATCCAAATCGAGTACATTCGCTCCTGCGGCGCTGCAATGCGGACTTTGTTGTCCTTCGGCGCGAGCACTTTGATCTCCTGCAGAAGCCGATCGCCGAACCCGCGAATGAGGGTCGATCCGCCGGATAGGATAATGTTGCTGTAGAGAGATTTCCTCAGATCGAGATCCGATTTGCGGATGGCAGTGTGGAGGACTTCGTGGATGCCGGACCACTCGGAGCCGAAAAGGTGTGGCTGGAAGAGCAGTTCGGGAGCACGGAAGCGGCTTGGTCCAATGTCGATGATGGTGCCATCTGGGAGCTGGTAGGAGCCGGTGGCGTCCTTATCCTTCAGTTCTTCCTTGTCTGGGTCGAGTGCGAGGTAGCACATCCTTTCCTTGATCTGACGGACGACTTCAAATTCAGAAGTGGTGTGGAAGGTGTGGCCCTCTTTCATTAGAAGCCAGCGCATCCAGTTGGTCACATCCCGGCCACCGATGTCTGTTCGCTGGATACAGTGCTGTATCGCAAATCCTGAGCAATTAGAAATTGCAAATGTTATTGTCCAATCACAAAGTGCAATATGCTATGTTGTGCAAACGACAAACCAGAAAACGCGTTATATTCTATTTGCTTTTTGTCTTGCACGACTTTTGTCTGTCTGTCCGTCTGTCTGCCTGTTTGTTTGTCTGCCTGTCTGCCTGTCTGTCTGTCTGTCTGTCTGTCTGTCTGTCTGTCTG
>LRSR01002561.1:0-29238 GCA_001579985.1 Hypsibius dujardini
CCTTCGTTCGAGGAGTCTATAATAAGAGTTAATGCAGGTTCGTATTTAAACAATGCACAAGGCCGGTTTTTGTAAGGACCAAAAAAGGGGCTCACTTATTGTGCATATGTTGTGCAACTCAGGAGCACTTTTAGAGTCCTTACATGTCGAAACCAGGACCCCTCATGGTTGGGTCAGGGAGTGGGCAAAGAGGCAAAATTTTTCGATACTCTGTTGAAATCCTCAGGGCTCTTGGAAATCGGACACCACAATCCACAAGTCTCAAAATGATCAGATCAAATGAACAAAAGGTCGAATTTTGAGTTCAGTTTTGAAAAATTGCATTTGGCTCCTTTGCCCACACCCTAAACCTGTAAGGATCTACACGAGCCTCTGGTGCAATTTGTGAATTTTGATAAAGACAATAACTCATATGATTACCATATGTCTGACAGGTAGGCGCGTCCCCGGCATATCCGCAGACTGGCTGGCTTGGCGGAAGTCGCGAACCATTATGCCACTCGACGTTTCGCACAAGGGCCCATCGAAAGTTTCCCTCATTAATTTGAGAACAAAGGTATACCTAAATTTAACGAAACTTTATAAATCCCTCTTCATCTTCAAATGTATATAAAAAATCTAATCAGACCTTGAAGCCACCTGTTGATGGGTCGACATAGGCAGTGGTGACGAGCAAAGGTCCTCGCTCGCCGTTTCTGTCGAAGCTCATGTTCCCCACGGTGGTGGAAAATGTTCGGTTGATGAACTTGTTTGCCATCGCCGTTCCATTTCGATAGTTAAATGCCGGCTCGCTGAGTAGAGTTTCGCTCAAAATCTTAAATCAAATAGAAAAAGTTTTGTTCAACTGGTATTTTTTATTTTTTTTGTATGGTTTGTTTGTTTTGTTCAATTGGTATTTTTTTCAAATGGTAACGAGATACCTCTGTTCTCCGATTGGGACTCAAGACGATCTAGTTATGTATATATGATATATTATAACATAGGGCACATGAATTTTGAAAATTAAGCTAGCTTACTATTGTTTGTGTGGATAATTTAGTTTAATTTCATATGAAATTAACGTCTCAAGGTATTAAAAATCTCAACTGGAATTCACAATTTATTAAGGATGCTATTACAATTAACTTTAACAGAGATTCGTAAAATGCATATATATACATTATATACATTATATACATTATATACATATATATATATACTGTATCTATATGTGTAAATATGTTATGTTATGTAGTCGAGATAAATGGACTCAACCATACCTCCCCAAGAATTTCCAAAGCCGCAGTCGTGGAAGTCAACTGCGGAAGCGTCTATGTTATTCGAAACCGATATTAATGCAGTATCTGTATTGTAGCGTGAGGGTAACGCATAATTAATACACGTGGACCTTTTATGATTTTTTTACCGGCTCAATGGACAGGTCTAAACTACGATAGAAGGGTACTCTGCGGAAACAGTCAATCCACCTGGCAAGCATCGCCGGAAGAGTGGGTGGCAAATTTACAGCCAGGTCGATCATAGTTACCAGCAGCAGACTTTTGTAGGCTTCTCGGATAATCTTAAGTTACAAAATTTCATGTACAAAAAATGTACTCTTTTCAGACGTGATAATTATTGTTAGCTCATTTGATTAACGGCGTAGACGTACGTTATCATCATCAGTGTTTCGATGCCAGGAAAAATTACCGAAGCCTTGCCACGGAAACGGCAGAGATCCTATAAACACCTAAAAAAGAGGACACAACGTCAAGACGTCAACAACGCCCCGCGTACAGCAGCGGTAAATTGTGGTGATTTCATACATAGTCACCGTTTGTCATATTCAATAGCGATGCGACGTTCTGCAAGGAACCAGCTGATGGGGTCGATTTTGATCAAAATATTAGCTGTATAGTGCTAGGTTTAACAGGGATGGCAAAACTCAACTACATACGCACTATCAATATAAAACAATTAAACTGAAACTTATCGAAAAGTGTGAGTAACTATTTTCTTGGGTTTAGTTAAACAGACTAATCTAAACTTTTGCTTTACTAAAATCTAACACTATACGAATACGGGGAAACACTATAAAAAAATACTAAAATTAAAGAACTAATTTCAACTACAACTAAACATAAAACTTTTAGTCACTAAAGGAAACTAAACTAAAAATATTTATTAACTAAAAAAATTAATTAGTTGAATAATTTTAGTTCTGCCATCCCTAATATTTACGTACCAGCAAGAGCCTTAGCTGGGTAGGACCCCCGAGGAACAACAAAACTGGAAAGAATACAGAGAAAATTAAGATGATGCACAGTAAATTTTCCTGTTCGGTCAATTACTTCGATTTCGAGTAGAAAACTGCTGCAAGAACTCCCGGAAGTTGATCATCCTTTGCAATCTTGGGGCTGAGGAATAAGTCGTATACACCGTCTCCACCCGGTGATTTGTCATTGTTGCCCTGGTCAGGGTGGCTGCTAGCACGTAGAATCCAGCCGAATTCTCATCCAGCAAAATTTCGATCCCTGTCCAATTGTGAAACTCCGCAAGTTGACAGAAGATATCACCGTAATACGAGGAAGGGTACAGGTTGGTAGTGATCCAAGAGGGACTTTTTCGCTTGTCGTGCAAGGCCGGATCAGAATTCGACCTTTGACAAAATCAAGCAGGGCTCTTGGGGTAGTCTCAACACTTAAAATAATTCTTAAGATATCTCTTACGTGCTGATAAAAAGAACGTTCCAACTGGCGGCCAGCTGATTGATTTGAGCGGATTCAATGCAACCTTCATTAAGCCAAATATATAAATTAGCAATAATATATAACACATAACGTAAATTGGGATGCTTAATGGTTTACATGTATAACTAACCGGGAGTAATGACCGCCACCATACTATTGACATCATGTTCGGTATAGTACCATTTAGCAAGGATATCCTGAACCTGATTTTGAAAGGTCACACAATCTACGACACTGTCGTTATAGAGGTACACGTGGGAGATGGTGAAGCTCTCATTCAATCTGTCACGGAGTCTCTCGATGCTGACATCGAAGGCCGGACCGGTGAGGGTGATCATGGAAGCGGTCGATGGAACGGCACCTTCAAACATGGTTAGACCAGGAGAGACAATCTCCAAGTTAATCTTTTGCGATGCCAGACTGATACATCTCGAGCGATTCACTGAAAAGAAAACTACACTTGAGCAGATGAAGAAGGCGAAATGATGAAAAACGGCACGTTGAAACATTGAAAAGGTCACGATGGAAGAAATATTTTACTCTAACCAACTGATAAATACCAACCAGCTCCAACAAGCAAGCGTTTGTACTATAATTTCTTGAAAGCCTTGTGAAATTGAGGTATAGCTACGAGTACTCCACAAAAGCTCTTTATTATAGCTGGCTTAAATTGCAGATGCATTCGTACTGTGAGGAACTTGCGCAATCGAGATCGCGTGTAAAATACTTCTTTTAAATCCTCTTATGAACAAGTTAATGACGTGCTATCTTCCGGTGTGCGTGCGTGACATTGAGCCGCAGTAAAAGTGCTATTGAAGCATTTGATAATCTCGACACATAAACTTTTCAAGCTCTTTTTCGATTCTTGTTTTAATTAGGGCGTGGTTAATCCATCGTGCTGCGTCTCGTGATGACGATTCTTTAGGAGATCCTGCACCCTTGTCGGGGTTCTTGATTTCCAGCCAACGCTTTCGGGTGGAGGCCGTTTATGATTTTGTAGGAGAAAACTGATGATTGAATCATCCCTTTCCAATGAGCTTCCGAACTTTGGCATCGGCGGTCGGATGAGGTCGTGCTCAATCTGCCACCATGTCGGACTGCGAGCACTGAAATTGAAAAGAATATTATTATATCCAATAAATTAGCTTAAGTTGTTTTGAGCGACTTCGAAAAACTTTGAAAAGTTGTCATTGAAAACCAAAATCAAATAAAATCAAATTCGGCATTTTTTAGCGGATGCTGGTCAACCAGCAAATAATTAATTCATAATCTCTAAATTTTAAGCAACATATCAATTTTAAAATCAATTGAACTTGGTGAAATCGCTCAAACCGTCTTTGCGTGAAAATTGGATAATATAAAAAATCGAAATCGAGTGTCATCGCTCGCAATAAGTGGACTACATCCCGCAATATAACCCGACAATATTTATCAACAATCTTTATGTCTTCGCATGGAATAACACATTCCAGATTCTCACCGAATTTGATTAAATGCCAGAATTCCACCGGAAACGATAATCACGACAATGACAATAAGGCTTAACAAGCCACCGTTTGACGAGTCTATAAATAAGAAAAAATTCCATACAAGATTGAATGAGTATGGAGGTTTCGGAGTGTTTTATTTTTATGAAATATTACTATTTGTCTGGCAAGCAGGAGCGTCGCCGAGGTATCCGCAGACTGGCTGGTTTGGCGGTAACCTCGACCCGTTATGCCACTCAACGTTTCGAACAAAGCTCCACAGGAAGTCGCCTTCGTTAATTTCCGAGCGAAGGTATATCTAAAAATTTCATTAAATTTTATTATACGTTCCTTTTTCGTGAATAGAAATATTGATCCAAATAAAATGTATGAGCCAAATGAATTTTTGTGGACCGACCTTAAAGCCACCTGTTGATGGATCAAAATATGAGGAGGTGACTAACAAAGGCCCTCGTTCACCGTTCCTGTCAAAGCTCATGTTCCCCACGGTGGTGGAAAATGTTCGATTGACGAATTTGTTTGCCATCGCCGTTCCATCCTGGTAGTCAAATGTCGGCGCGAGTCGAACTTCGTTCAAAATCTTAAATTAATTCAAAATAAAATATTTGATTTGTTTGATTCATATATTTCTATTGTAGAAGTGAAGTCAGACATACCTGACCGAGAATTTCCAACGCAGCCGTCGTGGAAGTCAACTGCGGAAGTGTCTATACTCTTCGAAACTCATGTTAGTAAATAGCACTAACACAATAATAAACAAAAGTGACAGAAAGGCCCTTGTGAAGTGATAATATACCGGTTCAATTGACAGGTTAAGGTTCCGATAGAAGGGCACTTTGCGATAGCGGTCAATCCAACTGGCCAGCATCGCCGGAAGCGCCGACGGCAAGTTGACGGTTAGGTCTATCATGGTTACCAGCAGCAAACTTCTGTAGGCTTCGCGGATAATCTGAAATGGTAGAAAAGAGGAATGACATAACTCTAAACTTTGAAATTTGCATACAATAATGCGCGCGCAGATTATTACTCTTGTGGTGACTGTGCATGGTACATACGTCGTCGTCATCATTGTTCCGCTGCCAAGAAAAGTTGCCGAAGCCCTGCCACGGAAACGGAAGAGACGCCATAAACACCTGAAATCGGGATATGAACGTCCACATTTGTCTGTATCGTGTCGCAGTAGTGGCACCATAACACCGGAAATTGGAGGAATACAGTACATAGTCACCCTGCGTCATGTTCATCAGCGATGCGACGCTCTGAAAAGGGACCATACAAGACTTTATACTAAAATGGTATTACTACTTATTACCTGTTTTTCTGTCTATCTGTCTATCTGTCTGCCTGTCTGTCTGCCTGTCTGTCTACCTATCTGACGGTCTGTCTGTCTATCTGTCTGTCTGTCTGTCTGTCTGTCTGTCTATCTGTCTGTCTGTCTGTCTACCTATCTGACTGTTTGTACGTCTGCTTTTATATGTACCAGCAAAAGCCTGAGCTGAGCAGGAGTTCCCAGAAACAATAAAACTGAGTAGAAAAACACCAAGTGAGGAAATGCAAAATGACGTTTCCACACTCCGTCAATCTTACTCCGATTCCGAGTAGAAAACTGCTGCAAGAACTCCCGAAAGTTAATCATCCTCTGCAAGCCCTGAGCGGAGGAATACGTCGTATATACCGTCTCCACCCGGCGCTTCTTCATCGTTGCCCTGGTCAGGGTGGCAGCTAGCACGTAGAATCCAGCCGAATTCTCATCCAGCAGAATCTCAATCCCTGTCCATTTGTGAAACTCCGCAAGCCGGCAGAAGATATCACCGTAATACGAAGATGGATATAGGTTTGTAGTGACCCAAGAAGGACTTTGACTTTTATCATGCAGGGATGGTGCGGAATTCGCCCTGCATCAGAAATGGCATTACATAGCATTAATATACTGACAACGAGGACGGGCAAATAATAATGTCCTATGGAACATAATATCCAAAGAACAAATGCACGCTTGTTTAAAAGTTAACGAACCAGATAACCAGACGCGGTTTTTAAAAACCGCATGTTAGCGATTTTCAAAGTTAGTATATCAGTATAAATTTTCTAATAAAGAGGTTATGAAGAAAGCCACAATTGCAAATTTTTCGTTTAAAAAAATTAAAGAATGATTGATCAACCACATAACAATCACTAACAATTCCTTTTGATCGGCGGCTCCTAACATATGGTACAATCTTCTATTGCACTTGCTCAGGTATTTATATTTCTTTTTCATGTAGATATAAGATATATAGAGTGTATATACTGTATATGTATCAACTATGAGGATTTGGTATGTGCTTATGTATGGAAGCTGTGTATGAACTGATAGTTTACCGATGGTTTATATGGCCATAGACAGACAAAAGACAGACTTACGTGCTGATAAATAGAACGTTCCACGAAGCTGCTAGCTGGTTCACCTGGGCAGACTCAATGCAACCTGCCTCGGAATCACAAACAATTTCCACACACATATCCATCACCAGCAAATTGGAAGAGCCAACATTTTTTTGTTTGTCTGCAATGCTCGCGCCTTTATATGTACCAACCCGGCAGGATGATGGCAAGCATGCTCCTGGCATCATGTGATCGGTAGTACCACCGTGCCGTCAGGTCCTGCACTGAATTTTGGAAGGTCACACAGTCATCAATCCTTTCATCATAAAGATAGGTATGGGTGATGTTGAGGTCTTGACGAACGGCCCGGAGTTTGGCGATGCTGACGTCGAACGCCGGACCGGCCAGGGTGATGGTCGAGGGCACCATATTCCCCGCGGTATGGGTCAGGCCGGGGGATATTATCTCCAGATTCAGCGCACGGGCAGTAGGGATGACCAAATCTAAAATTAGTCAACTAATGAGCTTTTTAGTCAACTAAAAATCAGGTATTAGGGATTTTTAGTTAAGTGTTTTTAGTAACTGAATCTTTTAGTTTTAGTTAAAATTAATTAGCTAATTTTAGTTTTCGCCAGTTAAATTTTTAGTGACTAAATCTTTTAGTTCAGTTTTTCAGTTCACTAAAAATTATTTGGTAAGGGTTTTTAGTTTAGTGTTTTCAGCAATTCTTTTAATCTAGCTTTAGTCGAGATTAGTTAGCTAATTTTAGTTTCATTAGTTTTTCCCAGTTAAATTTTTAGTAACTACAACTTTCAGTTTACTTTTTAGTCAACTAGCAAAACTTAAGCCGAAAAATTAGTATCTAAAAGTTTTAGCTTATTTCACTTTAGTTTTTTTAGTTTAGTCTGCCATTCATAAAGGGGCAGGCTTTACGGCGGCAGCCGTCATACAGTACATGTTGAGAAAAGTAGCAGGTGGTGGCGGAAGGAAATAAAACACCGCGAAGTAATTGCCTTCATCCGGTGGTAGGAGAGTCTCATTACTGCAAAATTAACTCCACGTGGAAAGAATGCTGAAGGCATCCGCACATTTTTCGACACATATATACGCGGGTAACAAAAATCGGTTAAATAAACTCAAGAATTAAAATGATAAAGCGAAATGTTGATGATGGCAGAGAAACCTGCTTATAAGAGTTCAGATTGAAAGGTCCCACACCGAAGAGTATCGATGAAAACGGGAAAAGGGTACATATAATATGTGATAGTATGATGAGTTTATACCGGAAACCACATATGAGGTCGTGGGTTACTCTCTGCTTCCGAGCACTCCTGTTTGGTGACTGAAGAGTTCCACAGGAGCGCTGCGGCTATGTGTATACACATATAGTACTCCAAATATGATCATGAATGGAACAGTGGCAGCATAAATGGGCACTGTGCATGGCTCGACTTCCGGTACTGTGACAGAATGAACGGCCTTCTGGGAACATTTCGCATATTCTGTGCTCTGTTCAAGTATCGCGATTATTGGCCGGTAAGTCCCAATATGGTGATATATGATTTGAACTGGAGTGAGGAGCTTTTTCGTTTAATTTTAGAGTCCCATGGGTGACCGTGGCTTAAAAAATTGCAAGCGTGGTGGGATGGGCGGTCGAGCAGACAGCTCTTTCTATGTGACGTAGGATAGGATCATATAGTTCCATCAAAGAGAAAGACAGACAGACAAACAGACAGACTGACAGACCTGTATGTCTCTTTGATGGAACTGGGATAGAATCCAAGTGATGTAGATTTATATGCGCTTCACCTGGAGATGTGAGTCCCGTCGAGTAATTGGATTCAGGCTCAAACGGCACGAACCGCAGAGACCTAACTATATACGTTTTGTAGGCGTACATTAATCACGCTTGATTTATCACGTTCTCTCTCAGGATTCATTGAAAAAATTGGCTCCCTTCTGCTGGGCCCAACAAACGAATACACTTTTACCTAATCGTTTTCAATACAAAATTCAATTTGGAATTGATTGGAATCAGCCAAATATTTATCGATGATAAAGGGACGAAGCTCTGAGCCAATATTCGAGTTGCTTTGAGATACCAGTCCTTCCGAAACGTACACATTGCTCCGTCCCTTGATATCTGAAAAAATAGTTTGGATTCCAATCGATTCAAAACCGAAATTTCGAAAGGTCAATGGCGAGAAAATTTACTTTTGTGCATATTTATCGACTTTCACTATACGACTCGGATAAAAAGAGTGACTCGGAATAAGCAGCTGGACTCCTCCTACTTCGTTCGAGCCTTCCTTCCCCATGGGCAGAGGCAGTACTTCATGATGATTCACGGATCATAATCCTTCTTTTCAAATTAATAATGAAAGAGTAGAACCTAACGCAGATCTTCTCACACTACAATCTACAATGTACAGTACTAGAGATAACAGTGCCGTACAGAATTACAGATGACACTGAAAAGAAAGTAAAAAGCAAGACTATCCCCTTATGCTTTGGTCAAAATTCAGATGGGCTCGTACCAATTGCGGCATACATCATTAAAATCCCTCAACCGGATGCTGGAACAAACCACCGAGAGTGTGAGTATAGAATGTGGAGACGACGAATGGGCGCGCTCGTCGAAGCGGAAAAGGTTATTTCAAAATGGCATGCCGCACACCGGCACAAAGACATTCCTTCCTTCATTCCTGAAGATTCCAGATTCGTTTCTGAAGAATGCTCTTCGCCCGCAGTCCAAAGAGGTTATGTACAAGTCCGAGTTTCAAAAGCCGTGTGCCATGCATTTGGAATTTCAACGAGCTTATCAGTCTTCCCATTCTTCCTCCTTTTTCTGCACAGGCTTCGCGGGACTAGCGTTGCTGGTCACCGGCGAGTAAGGAATCATATTGGATACGCGATCCATGACCGATCCACCGAATCCTACAGCTGCGGCTCGTGGTGGAATGTTCTCCTCTGAGGAGGAGCCGCTTCCACGGCAGCCTTTTGTAATGGCCTGACGTCGGCTGGCAAGAGTGCGTTTCAGCTCATCCATGAAGGCTCCCGTGCAAGAGACAGCTGGAACTGTGAGTGAAAATGTTACGAACGTGAAATTAATTTTTGTTGCGGTTTTTACCATGGATGAGGCTTACCAGGTGCACCCCCGCGAGGACGACCGGGTTTCAGGTCGCTCCGATGAGCAGCGGAATCACCACACTCATGCTCCGATGGTTTTGGCCATTTCCGAGCCCGCTGAGTTAAATTGGAGGAAACTTCAAAAGAAACAGCGTTCATTAAACCCTGACTGTCTGTCTATTTTTCCTTCAGTCTGTCAGTCTCTCTACATAACTGTCTGACTGTCTGCTTGTATGCTTGTCTGCCTGTCTGCCTGATGGAGATATTGTACTCGTACTCCGCAATCCATAATGGGTGTCGCCAACTGCTTACCAAGTCCACCTCCACGAGAACCCCCGCTGCCAAGAACGGCACCGTTTCCGCCGGCTGTTGACAGGCCCTTCATCCATTCGGGCATCCAGTCAGGTATCCAATTTTCTCCTTGCTCCCATTCTCTGGCAGTGGGATGGGAACGCTGTTGCGCCGAGTTCTCATCATCTAGCCTATCCCATTCTTCTCTGTCGGTCCGTGAATGACTGTCATCACCAGGCGGACCATTGGCACGGGTTTGATCGTCTTTGTTATGAGTGGAAGAGCAACCCGTAACGACCGGTACTAGAAGCCCATCCGACTGCGAGCCGTCCAGTGTCAGAGAGCTTCCGAGAGACTCGTCGAGCGACCACCCGTCACCGTGGTCGTCGTTCTGTTCTGACTTCTCCGGTAGCCTGCAATCGAACGAATTACCAAATAGAAAAGTACCAAACACCAAAGTGTAACAGGATTAATGTATGTAATACATTTGTAATGCAATAACAACAGACTAACTCGAAAAGCACCGTATATATCCATTCACTGTAGCCGTTCACTGATTGTTGAGTAAATCATGAAAATCAATTTAGTTTGCAAGATGGCCAGGAAATCAAGAAAACAAACCATTTAAAAATTGCAAATACGTTTGGTTTGTTGAATGGCATGAAGTTCAACAGAATCTAACACTAATGACTACAGTTGATTGGACGATTGCAAATCAAAATCGCTTTCTTTGTTCTTTATTACACAGCTCACTTACTCGCAGTCGCAGTCATCCCAGCCGTCAACTCCCGTTGGGACATTCCGCCGCGTGGAAGACCCTCTCGTCTTCATCCTCACTGTTCGCTGCTCTGAGTTTCGTCGTTCAACAGCTAGAGAATACGCATCACCATCACGGGCATTGGGAATTCCTCCAGTATCTTTCCTTCCTCCCGTTCCTCCTACCACGCCAATGCAATGCAGATCTCCCTGGCCCACGTGGGCAGTATTGAAAAATGCTTCTTATGAGGTTTTACAAGTGGAGAGGAATGGACTTTGCACAGAAAAGGTCCCGATGTAAACAGACGATGGAATTACGTAATGTTCTTTCTAAAATAAATCAACGTGGTCAATGCTGCTGCCAGAGATTTCTACAATACCACTTTTCACTAGCGCATGCACTGTAGCTGTTCCATAATCAGTCAAAAAGAGGGAAAAAAATCTGCAATTTCGGGAAGCAATTCGGGCGTAGTGCAAATGATTAATTCTGATCTGGAGCAGCAAAAAACGCAAGAGAAGGCAAACGATTTTTTTGTTGTGATTATGTCATCGATCACAAGGCCACAGCTGTTCCGAAGTAGGACCACATGCAAAAAGCATGTACGTGTTGAGGTTCCTAATCGGCGGAAGTCCTACTAGGTACCGTCGGTTCGTGCCTTACGCGACATGGGGTGTAAATTCGGTCACCGAAACAAACCACGAAAGCCTAAAGATGATGTATGGGAGAGCCAATTCAAATCTTTCACTACAGAGGGACGCCGTGGATACTTAGGCTGTGGTGCGTTTTCATTGATGGAGGAAGCCTTCCCCCCTAATAAAACAATTGATTGCGGTATCACCCCTCCCAGATATTTCCAGTGGGCCAATTGGCCGGGGCAGCCAACAACAGTTAACGTGCGCTGGCTTTGATTTCTTTCGACTTTATCGGTGCTTTGGTGTCAAAATTCTAAACCAAGTAAATCCTATAAAAATGAAGGGCCAATTTTATAACAATACAAGCACATGTTTTGGCTGAAGGGTTTTGAATTTTTCTTTTGGTTTTGAAGGGTTTTGAATGCCTCGAAACCGTATCTCATGCGCCACCCTGTCGACAAGCCTCCGATTTTGTAGGTGGCGCGCGAAATACTGTTACGAGACAAGTGGTGCGATGTCGGGGTGACCTGATTAAAGATTTTGCCACTTACGAGGCGAGTTTGTCTATTCGATGGCAGTGCATGAATCGGTTCTCCCCTCTACTACAATATTTGGGGCCTTACGAGACAATGGGTGTAAATTCGGACACCACAACAGACCACGAAATCCAAGCCGACCATATTGATCTTTTTATTTTTCTTTTTTGTTTTTCACAATTTCGTGTGATTTTTTAGTTGCCCTCATCCGGGATTTTTACACGATGGCCGATACCGTGGATGCGAGGGAGGATGATGATGGCGCAGGCTGGGCGGACGATCGGGAGGAGGACTCAGTGGCGGAGGAAGACCGCGACGAAATGGATGCTTCCGATGACGAAGAGTCCATGGCGAGTGCCTCCACGACGGTCGCGACCCGCGCCAATGGCGATTCTGTACGGCAGAGCCCGCGAGACGACAGTCGGCCCTCCTCAGCATCACGAGAAGGTTCGCAGGGGCAGTCGAGGGCTGCGGGGAAGATTAGCAGCACCTGTAAGCTGGAACAATGCAAGATCAATCATTTCTTTCTTTCCTTTCACTTCCCACTAAATTTTGCTAGATGGAGTCATTTTATTAATGAATTATTAGTTGAAAACAAAAAAATTACGTGCCGCTTAGGACTGAAAGAAATCAAATTCAGGATATTTTCTTGCATCTCCCGTGTGCGGATGCTTTGCAATGCTGCGTTGTCGTTTGATTGATTGATTGTGCAAGACGCTGGTTAATCGAACTGACGTACAAGTTAGCGGGAAATGTCATTGACTGACTAGCCATTCTGTTCAGTTAGGATAATTATATAGTTATCGTTTTTTTTTCGTTTAGTGCTTAGAAATTCAGTGTTTCGGTTTGATTCGAAGTCTCTAGTTTCGATAGATGATCTCCAATGGGAGGCTATTGATTGATCGATGGATTGAGTCGGAGGCACTGAGCATGTCATTAGCGGTTATTATTGGTTGTGGTAATGCAGTTGACTAATTTGTTTACAGCAGAAGCAGATTGAATCAGTTCAAGAAATCGAATTCCACTGTACATTTCAGCACGTTATTGATTTAATAAATAAATAACTTCCAATTCGGAATTAATAGTATTTGATTAGATTAAAATAAATTTTACTCGATTGACTGTTATTAATTTCAGTATTAGTAAATGTCTTAATACTTTTTTCTATATTCACGTCCTCGGATTGAGTCACCAACTGACAGAGTTGGTTGTGATTTACTATAATTACTTCGATAATTTACTAGCTGATTTTTCATGTGTTTTTCAGGGCAAGCCGTGAGCCGCATCGACGGAGGAGCAAGCGACAGCGGCTCCTCTCCATCTCGCCGGGTCTCCAACCTCCCCCTCACCGCCGCCCAACTCAGCGAGATTCAGGACCAGAACGAACGTCGCTCCGCCCGATTCGTGAAACGAAAAAAGTTCGACGACGAAACAGTGGAAGCATCGCTACGACCGGCCTACTACCGCAACCGCACCGGACCGGAGAAGTCGGCCGGTGGAAAGGGACCTCCTCAGTCGGAACCGCACGGCCGACCGTCGAAGAATATTGCCCCTGCTTCCTCCGCGTCCTCCCATCACCATCGTAGCAGACACAAGAAGGCTTCTCATACCGCCTCCAGCCCTCGAACCGGTGAAGGCAGCCCACCGAAACTGAGAATCAAGAGGATTGCCCCCAAACCGGACCTGATCGTTGAACCGGAGGACGCTGCAGCAGCGCCGCCTGTTGTGGTGGTGCAGAATTTCGGTTTCGGCGGCGGCTTTGAGCCGTTCGATCAAGCCCTCGAAAACGGGGGCACCGCTGAGCGGGAATACGCTTCCGGGCTCGATCGGAATGTCTCCAATACGACTGAATCGAAGAAAAAAATGGAGAAAGCCAAAAAAAGTCCAATGGTTCTAGACGAGCCAGCCTCACGGAAGGCCTGGGCGGCGATGGACGATCTGAAATTGATCTCGGCGCTGCCGCAGTTGTTTGACTTTGCCTTGGTGGCCAAGTATGTGAGCTTCAGTACGAAGGTGGAGGCAGGCTTTTTGGAGCAGCGGTGGGAGGAGTTGCTGAATGACGCGGAGGCTTGCCGAGAGTCAGTGGAGGGTCTGGATCGGATTCCGTTGGACACGATTCAACGGATTCGAAAGATGAAGTTTTATACGGATATCGAGGAGGAGGCTATCAAAAGCGTAGTTGCAGGTATGGGGTGAGGCCATTACACTGGCAGACGGTCAGACCGACGGCAGTCGACGGGCATTCAGATGGTCAGACGGATGGGCGGCCATGTAGATAAACAGAGAGATATCAGCCAAACAGACAACCCGAGACAATTTATAGTGATTTAGCTTTCTACAGCTAAACGATTTAACGTTTCACAGCTGATGCAACTTTGGATCACTTCGAAGGACTCTTGGCCGACTACGACAGACTCTTCCTCCCTGGGCGGCAAGCGGAGGACCTTCAAACCCACTGGAAGTACATTTCCCAACGCGTCAAAACTGAACTCGGTCGAGAACCGCCAGAGTCCAATCCCGAGCTACCGGAAGATTTGCCCCGTCTCAGGGCGAGGAACCGTGTTTCCGACATCCAAACCAATGCAAGCTGCTTTGGTCAAGCTCTCATCAGCTACACCGGGCATTTGAACTACCGTTCAAAGCACATCGGCACTGAGGTAGCCTATTTGAAAGCAATCTCGGAACGAATTGCCACCGCGTCGCTGCCCGACCAGCAACGGCCGAAGTTTCACCGGGACCACAAGTCCACGCTGGCGTTTCTTTGCGGGGTCTGTGTGGACTATGCGATTGTGAATGATGAAGCGACGTTTGGTTATTCCGATGAGAATACCACGGTCGATATCGATCTTTCATTGGAGGGGAACATTGTTAACCTCGTGCCGTTCCAGGGACTGATTTATCTCGATATTGCTGGTAGGTTCGACTGTCTGCCTGTCTGTCTGTCTCTGTGTTTGTCTGTTTATCTCTCCACCTGCTGTCCGTTTGTCTCTCTATGTCGGTCAGTCTGTCTGTCCGTCCGCCCGCCCTTTTCTCAATTTGTCAATACAAGTATTCCTTTCCCGTAATCCTGTCTGTCTTTTGTCTGCCTGTCCCTCTATCTGTTTCGCTGTCTGTCTGTCTGTCTGTCTGTCAGTCTGTCTGTCTGTCTGTCTGTCTGTCTGTCTGCTTGACCCAGATGATTAAAACCACCCTCTTCAATCTGCAGGCATGTTCCACATTGAAAACTACGGGCAGTCGACCATCTCCGTCAACGGCTTTCCCCTCGAGGGTGGAAACGATTTCGAACTTCCTGACAACTCCGCCGTCGACATCGGCACGCTGACCTTCCAGTTCTACAAGAACGTCGGCGCGGTGAAGAAATTTGTGGAGCGAGCGGTGGCCGACTCTCACCGGCAACGCAACATCAGCAACAACCACAACAACAACAATGTGATCAAACCGAAAAAGGAGGAATCTTCACCGGGACATGGATTCACGGGAAGCGGCCACCCGGGTAATAGGGCGTACGTTGACGACGGTAGGAGCGACAGCCCGGAAAGCGATGATTCCTCGGAGAATGACGGCATCAATGGCAGACCCTTGTACATGGACCTGGAGGACGAAAGACCCATCGTGAACGGCAATTCCGCGTCTCATTTGGGGGAAGGATGAGGATAACAGTCAGTCACTGATGTGGCATCGCATGTAATTGTTGCTGTCTGGCCGCATGCTCCGCCGGCACCCACCGCGTGGCAGGAACGCAGCCGTGCTACTTTATGGTTCACCTCTTTTGCTTGCGTTCTCCGTTCACTGGTCTAGTGGTCTGGTACCAGTGTTTGTTTAGTACTGTCTCCATTCTGTTCGAATATTAAAGGTCGTACTATGATATCTCACATGGAAGCGGTGCACAGACGGTCAGAACCTCGGAGTAATGACCGGCAGATTTGGAGGCGATAAGAGGGATGACAAGTAAAACTTGGTTGGAGCAAAAAGGAAGCCAAATTGCCGATGATCACTGTTTAACCACCGAAAGGTGTTACGAACAACAAAATACGGGATTTTTTTGAAGAATTGTGCCAATTGTATTTGGTAAAGGTTGTTTGGACTACATTTTTAACTTAAATATGACAGTTTACGTTCTCAAGCTCAGCGGGCCTTGCGCAAAAAACACTTGGCAAAATTTGCCGGAAATGTCTGTTGAATCGGGTAAATAGGATCATCCCCTAAGCGGTTTCAGTTAATATCGTATCTTCATTGTTCGTTACAACTTGCAACCCATTGCCCTTCAAATGGGCTTAGACCACAAGTCCCCTTCCACTTTCCCTTTTCTGTTCCCTGTTGCTTTTACGACTGCTGACCAAAATCCATTTGAGTCATAATAACAATTTTGATCATTTTGGAAAGCCCAATTGTTCCTCAATTTTTTGGTGTGAAAACTCCGAGATTTGGATATTGGTCGAATAAATGGTGTGGCCATAAACATGGCAGTGAAAATTTATGTGGTTGTTCTGGTTTTTCACTCCGCACCCGATCGGCTAATGTACAATATTTAGGGTTGGAACTCTTGTGATAAGACAGAAATAAGTATTATAAAAAATCAATCCGCATTTTATCGACTTAGAGGACATTGGTCAACATCGGAAGATAGAAAACGGGAGAGGACCAAGAGGAGGAAGGGAAGAGGGACCTGTAGCCCAAGCCCTTAAAACGGCCGATCAAATTAAAGAACACCTACCAGAAACCCCTGGCCCACGTCGCATAGCCATAACTTCCGTTTTACTATAGACGTACCGCATGCTCGCGATCTCAAGGGATAGTTAAGCACCGCCTCCCTCGGTATGGCCCTGCACTCGATTGAACGTTCAGTCTGATTCACTCTTCTCTGATTGGCTGATTTCGTACAGCTTTTTCCTTGTGCTCAATTGATTGATTGTACAGTCGTGCTTTTCCGTATATTTGTCCCTACAGTGCTAATTTGGTGAACGGCACTGAATAGGCTTGGCCCGGATTGGGTAAAATTTACGGGTAGGGCCTAAAAGTGTTCCTTGAGATCGCGAGCAAACGGTACTGTGCGGTGGAAGTGCTTGAGGAAACCACAAGGATCCTCCTGGGATTTTAATTGTACGATTGCACACCAGACCTCGAGCCTCTATAGCTACTCCTCTACGATCCACCTACACCTCTCTACCTATATGGTGCAAGGGCATATACGTTCAATATCCCAGACTGAGGTCAAATATCCTCATGGGAAACTAAAAGCACACAGACAGGTTTTACCAATATACATTGGTCTCCTCGCAGCCTCTGAGGATCTCCTTGTCGTTTATGATATTACTTATAATCCAATTATATCTACAGCAACTATGTGTGAGAGGAGTTTGACACGAGAGAAACTGCAGAATGGTGGGGGCATTGATGAGCACCTGTGCATGCATTTCAATTTATTTTACTGGTATGGGTAGGTGTGTATCGACACACAGCATGGTTCCTCGCTTTTCCCTCCACATTTTCGCGACAAAACACAGGGAATTCTAAGCCACATTACTCGTGATACTTTACACTCATGTTTCTACCGTCCTTCTATTTTCTTTCTTTTCGCATGGCAGCAGCTGCAGCAGGAGCAACGTCATCCCTACTTCCGGCAGCGGAAGTCCCAGCCCGTAGCGTGGAAATCGTTTCACCCGGACTCCTCTGGACCGTCGACAACGCAGTGGCATCGACCTTGGGCCTGGCCGGTCCGGCGTTTGATGTCAGCATCGCTGCACTGCGCCGAAACCTGCATTGTTCCTTTAACATTTCACATACGTACCTCTATGAGGAAGATATTGTCGACTGTGGCACGCTTCAAAACGAGGTTCAGGATATTCTTGCCAGATGGTATTATAAAGTACACCGGGAGGAGAGTATGGCCGCTGTTATCACTCCAGGTAATGTACTGTGTCTCGCCCAGTATTAGTATAGTGGGATGGGTTAAATGGTTGCCCCCCCCCCAGGGGTTTACCCCTTGGGTTTACCTCCCCCCAAGGAGTTAATTATTCCCTTAGGTTGCATCGAGTCCGCTCAGATTAATCAGCTCGTCGCGGAGTGGAATGTTTTATTTATTAGCACGTAAGTAAACTTTGTCTTCACACACTTCGTTTATTGTCCGTCGTGTACTTGTGTATATATATAGTCCTAATGTGCAAACGTTTTTACAAGTCTTGCTCAAATATAGAAGCTTACCATACATGGTAAAACCTATAACAATTTACACAATTCTACATGAAATCAGAATTTTGATCACTTATTTGATTGCTGCTCTTTAATGACTAATGAACAAATGTAAATGTCTTTAGTGATGAAAGTTTGAATTTAATACAACATGTCAGAAAAAGACAGTTTGTTAAATAAATTCCTGACGGGTGTTTGACATAGGACATTTGTATATTCAGTATAACGTAAATATTTTGGCTGTAGGTCGAATTCAGATTCGACAATTCACGATGACGAAAAGAGTCCCACGTGGATCACAACCAACCTCTATCCGTCGTCGTATTACGGCATCATCTTCGTCCGGCTACTCCAGCGCCACAAATGGACCTCAGTTGAGATCCTCCGCGACGACAGTTCCACTGCTTTCTACAGTCTTGTTGCTCAATTGACACGGCAATGTCTGAACGTCCAGCGGATACGAACGGTCTTTTCGTCCTACACTTCCGGTAATGGCACACAGCCTTTCAATTTTCCCACCTTTCTGCGACAATTCTCCACACGTAATCGCGGTAAGCAAAAACTCAGACAGGCCTACTGTCCGAAGGCCCGTTAAGGTTAGATATTATTGTACGTAAAAGTCAGTGCACAAGGGAGTTATGTCGCTGTACTAGTCAGATTTATTTTTCTGTCCTCGCTCGTAGTGCTCCTCTTCTTAGGACCGGCAAAGCAGCTTCGGTTGCTGCTGGTGAGTTTTATGGGATCAGGGTCGCTCTATCGGCAGAGCAAAAGAAAACTAATCTGATCTATGTCTGTGTCTGTGTCGGTGTCTGTGTCTGTGTCTGTGTCTGTGTCTGTGTCTGTGTCTGTGTCTGTGTCTGTGCCTATGCCTGTGTTTGTGAATTCCGATTGTCCCAGTTTTACAAAAGTTTCGCGAGAGTCACAGTAGAAGTGTTTCAATTCAAACAAATTTACTAAATTGTACTTGCTGATGCTTTTAGATTCAGGCGTACCTTTTAAACATGACCAACGGAGAATACGTGAGCGGAGATTATTAACTCCGTCCCAATGATGAACTTGTACCGTGTACAATTATTCTGTCAGGTCTTCATATCAACAGTACCGTTCGTTTGGTCGGGTTACGGAAATTATTCCTGGCACCAGGGGGAAGGAGTCGATGAGGTATAGTCACGAACGAACGACAGTACATAGTATCGAGTTAAAGTCGTTCAGTTTCACACCAACAAAGAAAATACAGAACTCTCATGAAGTATGACCAACTCAATTAATTCATGTATACTACCGTATTCCCCCGATCTCAAGGGACACTTTTTTGCCCTACCAGTTAATTTGATCCACCCCGGATCTTATCTGTTCATCACCGTTTGCTTTTGTTTACCTACAATCAATCAATCAATCAACTGATTCAATAAGTGCGCCAAGAAATTCCGCTTAATCAATCAATCAATCGCTGGCAAGTTGCTCTTAAATTTCAACCAATCACGACACAGTGAATCCGATTGAACAGTCAACCGATGACTGAAGGGGGTGGGGCTTAACTGTCCCTTGAGATTGGGGGAATACGGTATACATTGCAGACTATAACAGAAAGGTTCCAGTTCGTTCTTTGCTTATGCAAAAGTGTTTGAGGGGCTTTTAGAAAAATCAGTTGTTAGAGAACATTGTTTCCTGAAAGCATTATATATGTAAAATAATTGCTTCACTTTACATTTTTTTACTATGTAGTATACACAGTAAAAAAAATATACATACTGTAATGCCGCGTTAGCTTTGCGCACCTGTAGCACCGCCCGGGCGATTTTCCCCCCACTCCGTGTGTTATTGCCCGGGCAGTATATACTGAAAATGCTGTGTTTGTTGCGCGAAGCTAACGCGGCAGTACAGTAGTAAAATAATATACATAGTAAAGGATACAGTTTTGTGTCGAAAATAGTCGCTAACGATTGATGTTTAAAAAATATTTCTTTAAGTACATTTATTAAACTTTGATTTTCACGACCAAATACGGCGGTTTCCGTAAGTCCACACCGGCGTTAAACACGCCCAACCGATTCCACTGCCCCATGGTGGCATATACATAGCCGTCCCGGTAGGCCAACCCGTCCGGCCAGACAAAATTTGCGGCATCATGCGCCACCACCTCGTACCGTCCGTTCGGACTCCTCTTCACGATGGACTCATGCTCCACCGCGCCGAAATAGATATTCCCGCTTTCGTCCGTCGTAATGCCGTCGCACGGCGGATGCTCCCCCTCGAATATCGCTGCCCGTTCCAGGTCCCTTTCGCTCGCAGTAAAATTGCTCAGAAGTCGCGTTGGAATACTGTACAATCTTCGGGCGCTATTAATGGTCCAGTAGACGGTCCTCCCGTCCGCACTCAAGGTGATTCCATCCACCCCGCCGCTGGGAAACTTATCCACCCCGAGGACCTTGGGGACGCCTTCCAGAAAAACCAGGAATCCCGGGTCTGGCTTTGTGGTCCTATTGTAACGGACAACAGAACTAAAATTAGTCGAGTGAAATAAAAAAGGGAGAAATACGAAAAATAATAAACACAATTAAACTTGAGCTGGCTCAAATAAAAATATTCGGTGGGAAACTCAAATAACCAATCTACTTGGTTTAAGTTCAACTTATCCAGAAAATATCTCAACTAGCAGTAGTAAGTTTTATTTTAATAGGTTAACCCGTCGCTTTGATGTAATTAAATTGCATATCGCATTGCAGTTGGATTTAATTTTGTCTCACTAACGAATTAGTTATTTATTGTGTTTGGTACTACGGCTTAATTCCAGAAACATAGAATAACCACGACTAAACAAATTGAGCTCCTTTAATTCTTTAGTACTGCTGAACTATTTGTATCTGTGTATGGTGCAATTTGCATTAAATTTGGAACTTGGACCAAGGATTCCGAATCAGGCTTCGATTGAGCCAACCAAAAAAGTGACAAATACCAAAAATAGTGAAAAACACTTTTAGTTGAACTTAAAAATCGAAATTTGACTGAAATTTAGTTTCAATAATAGTGGCTGGTTATTTTATTCTCTTGTTATCCGGAAAATAAAGCAATTGAAATTTTACTTTACTTATTTACTACAACGTTTGTCGTTCGGCTTAGTATTAAACCTAGCTTCGTATTTGTTTAGATTCAAATTTGTATTGGTTTTCGTTTTTAGTTTTAGTTGAGTTTCCAATAAGAATTTTTAGTTTATTAAGTTTTGCCATTATTTGGTATTTCCTACCAATGGTTCAGAAGGACCTCGCGACCTCTTCCGCTGGCCACATTCAACACAATCAGTGAAGACCTATTTTCAAAGCCGGAATTGGCGATGTAGATCACCCCATGGGCAGTGTCCACACAGAGATCGTTCAAACGGGTGTCGTTTGTCATGATGTCCGGCGGGATGACAATTGTCCGCACGACAATCCCCGTCGCAATGTCAATCCCGACAACCTTGGCGGCGCCCGGAGGGACCCCGGGAAATCCTTCGCGTTTCCCGTCGTCAGCAATCCACAACACGTCGTCCCGGTCCATGTAGATGCCGTTGGGGGAGACGATCCATTCCGCGTAGGGCTTTTTCGACGGTGCGGACAGGGCTTTGTCGGGGAAGGGGATAATGTCTCCGTTGGGGAGGAGTTCGGCCAGGGCGCAGGTCGCGTGGTTGTATGGATCACGGGGGAACCCGAGGAAGACCCGGTGTCCGTTGCGGCTGACTGCAATCCCCGACGGATCCGGCCAGGGCGGACTGATACGAGCGATGATGGTGCTCGTTCCGACGGTCCGTTCGTGTAGAGTTTGTGTGGAGATTAGAGTGAACTGTAGGACCCAACAAAGAGTCAGGGTTGGAAGAGCGATTGCAAAGGCTTTCATGTTGCGATAAGCAGAAGGATGAAGGGAAATTCTCAGGGTAGTTAACGAAGTCAGCCTCAAGTCCGCTGGGCAAGGCCCTCTTCAGGGATGATGATCCGCGAGCAGTCCTTGACGAAATACGGAGATCCTTGGGAAGACTAAGATGGCGACCTGGATAGAGCCCTACTGAACGAACACACGAAACTGGGCACAATCAACTTGATTAAGCGGGAACGAGAGGAAATGAGATAACCGATGGAAAGTTTATTACAATGACGATTGACTCTCTTGCTGTGTGCACTCTCGGCCCTTGCGCCAGCGCCACACAGGAAGAACGATGCGATAACTGGATGTGGGTGGAGCTGCAGACAACTCGCAACCGACGCCAGAAGAGAGAACTAATACTGAAACAAGAGCTCTTATCATACTGGTCAACGTGATAGATTCGACTGGATTAAATTTTTAGGAGTTTTGTGCTTTTATGGAAAACCGAGACGAGCGAGACATGAGCACGTGGAATATGTAAATGTTATGTTCACATAAGTGTCTGTTAGTCTCGCTGAGTATGCGCCATATTTGTGATGATTGAGCAGTTATTATAGCTTAATTTACGTCAGCCGGAGCACTTTCTGGGAAGAAATCCGTGGCGTTTTGGATTATGAATATTTGTCATACAAAAAACTTGTTGGATCTTTTATTTAAAGGGTGGAGCTACATGGTGATATACGTAACACGTAACAACGTTTGGGCTTCTCGTTTACGTAAAGCTCTTTGTTTTGTGGTATTTCACTTACAAAGCTAATTGTAAGTCTGCGAAGAGAAGAATTGGAAGAGTTCTGGATCAGTTTGATGCGTTTGATGAATAATACTATGTAAAAATATTTCTTCAGCTCAGTGAAGTTTCAGCTTAGTTTTCTATGTCATTAAAGAATTACAAAAATTGGGTTGGGTTGGGAATGGTTTGGGAATAGTTTGGGAATAATTTAGGAATGGTTGAAAAGTTTTGGAAATACCCTTTAAATAGTCTGATTTTTTGTCCTTTATTCGATGTTATTCGAATCAAATAAAAAGCGAGTAAAAGCCAATTTACTGCCCCTAGAACCGGTTATCAGCTTCCACAGTTTTCCAATATTTTTTAGTCCATCGCCAATCAAGGCGAGTGCAACTTAAGTATTGATTGTATCTCTCTAAAGATATTACGTAACTACGCTAAAATCAAATATCAACCTGGCGTCATTGCTCTCTTCGATAAATATCAAAGTAATGGGCTTATTCTTACATCTATTCAATTGGGAATCCCGGACTTAGGGACGGCATTTAATCTTAGATATTCGGGTGCAGGCTCGAGATTATTTATTATAAAATTTTAATTATTTATTGTTGTATTGCAACGTGTGTAGATCATACGGGAAGCTTACCGGAGCTTAATCATGGTCACCATGATTGATCTGACCGTGAGTACCCCGCCGGATCTGGACGTGATGATGCGAGGCTGGGTGGAACGATACCGGGCGGTTCCGTTGTACCACAACACCCAAGTCAACATTGAACCGGTACAGAACCAAGCCGGAAAAAAAAGTTCTGTAACAATTGCGAATTTACATATAATTGTGGGTGAGCCATAAAACAGCCCGTTCACGTGTATACAGCCATTGCCGCAGCTGACGTCCACCACAGCAGCCTTGGACATTTTTGGACAAGTACGAAAGAAATTCATTCTTATTATACTCTCCTAACATTCATGTGCGCTGAATAATATATTTGCGGTATACTAGTGTTGCTTGAATATATTTAAAAATATTTTAAATGGCTCAAAAAGTGACCCTTAATTTCATATACAATATATTTTTATTATATTTATAGTCAAACCTAATACAAATCGATACTAAACAACATATTTTATTTAAAATTACTAAAAAAATGTCAGACATTAACATATTTTTCTTTTATTTAAATCTTCTGTGAAATGCTGCAAATTTGGCTTTTCTTTTAAATAAAAAGCTGTTATTTGGTAAAGCGTTTCAGTGAATTTAAATTTAGCACGTTATTTCGACAGCATTAGCGTGTATACAGAATACTGATTCCGTAATTATGGACAAAATTCAGGTCTTGGAGATTGCTGCGTTAGACGATAGTTTTGACATTCGGGATGGGAAAAAGTTCTACGACCGGTGCATCAACCGAACCTTTTCCACCAGCGTGGGAAATGTCACGTTCGACCGGCACGGTGAACGGACACCGCTCTTTGTTTCCACTTCCTACTTTGACTCATCAACGGGAAATTTTGTGGTAGGTGTTATTAATATAACAACGGCGAATTTTGTGGTAAATGTGTCGTTTATAAAACACAACGGCAAGGTAATTCATACGCTGAGAGAAATGTTTCGTCCAAAACTATTTTTTTTTCTGGACAAGTCGTATCTACGATCGGAGATACGGCATGAGGACTTCCAATGGGTGGACCTGCGGTCGGTTCGGTGGCACAATACAGGCAGCTTACCGCCCAGTGACCCGAGATGCGGATACAAAGGTGATGAGTGCCGAAAAAGAGGTACGATCATTTTCCTCCATATTTCCATGTAACATACGGAATATCTGTTTTCGTTTCTTATTTTGTGGCACGAACAGTTTATGGGACTCTAATACAGTAGCATTTAAATAATTTTACTGGACATGCAATTATCCAAAAATTAACTTAGAATCTACACATTTGATATCAGTTGAAGATCTTCCCCTAGATTAGGAGGGAGCGCGCTGCTAATTAATTATTGAAAATTACGTTCACACTTCCCTTCTCGTTGAGGAAGGCATCTCGCTCCATCCAATAATCTGTAAGAACTATTTGGTTGAACGTCAGTTAATTTGCAATTAGATTTGGGATGGGATAGTCTCTCAAAAAGCATTACCTAATGTATAACCGAAATGCCGTGACTGTATACTGTATGTACCAGCACTTGCAACTGGTCAGAAATAGGATTGAAAATTTGTTCGGATATTCGAACATTTTTTTCGCACATTTACTTAAGGAGACACCTTTATAATCCGCGTTTTTACTGTGCTTGAACGTTTTTACAGCTGGATTTTGGTATTGGCTTTTCCTCCTGCTACCAATCTTGGTCGTGCTGCTCGGTGTCAGCGTTCGAATACGCCAGAAGCGGTAAACACCCTCTAACTTAATTTTTTTCACATGCAGAAAGACGATTTGAATTTAATGGACCAGTTAAGTACTTGGATCTGCGTTCGTTTGCTCTAAAGGATGAAGAAACATTGCTGGTGGCAGCTGGATGACAAGCGACTAGACATTCCGTCCCCCGTAACTGCATTAGAGCGAATCATCTTTCCGACCAACGGAGTACAAAAACGCGAAATTCACTTGAAGTATTTATTCCACCCACGACGGCAGATTCGTCCATCTCGCAGGACAGCTCGACCTGAGTGTGCATTTTACACGGCGTAGATGACTTTTAGATACACATACTACTTGCTACATTCTGTACAAGAATACGTCATGCGTTTTTTATTTCCTCTACCCCAACTTAGAAGTAATTATCCAAGCGCTCGGAATCTAAAGGGCATAATGGTGACTATATAGCAAGAGTCATGCCATCCGTTGGGGAAAAACAGAACACAATGCTCAATCGCTCATTGGACGTAATATGGCGGTATTGTCAGAGGCGCGCTCAGGGATTTTGCAGCGTTGCAACTGCAACACTCTTAAAAACTCTTTTCACTGCGGTGCCGCATTTTTTTTGGTGAAAACTCTGGATCCAATGCGGCAGCGCACTTTTTTGCTAAGCAGTAAATTGACACTGCACTGCCGCAGTTTAAAAAAAACTCTAAAAAACTTTTTTTTGTTAATGTTAAATTGGTAATGCTTCATTTCTTTCTTCGGACTATTGTCAAACCTCCTGCGTTTTGCCTATGGGCTTTTTCTAGTGTTAAGTTTTTTATATGACTTTGCCACATAGGTCTCCGTTTGATGAGAATGATTTGGACTTCTACGCGAGAGACTTCGATCTACGCGACCGAGAGACAGATACACAAACAGACATACATAAAAACAAACACGCAGACAGACAAACACGCAGACAGATCTACTGACACATGGACACATAGATATACAGGTACACAGTGATAATTTTGTTCGAGTGCAGCAGTGCACTTTTTCTGGCGGCACTGCAGTTTTTTTTAAAGCAATTACAGGTGAGACTACGGGACCGCACTAAACTGCAACACCCTCCCGCCGAGACTCGGCGCGCCTCTTCGGTATTGTCACCGACCAATAGCACAAATTAGTAGGCAAAATGCCGTGTGTTTGATGTCAGTTGTCATACACACGTGCAAAAACCTCAGACCGACCGAATCAAAGCCAACTTTTTACCGGCGCGCAGCAAAATGGGGTGATCGGAGTTTGAGCCAATTTTGGCCAATGAGTGCAGCTGTTTCTCACGTCGCTTGATTCATTGATTTAGCACCATTATTACGGGAATCAAAATTTGACGCAAAAAGTTAATAAAAAGCTCTACTTCTAAAAACTCCTTCTAATATTAACCGAATCGCTAAAATAATTTGAAGTCAATCAATCAATCGACTGAGCAAAGATTGCGTGGTCAGCTGTGGTAAAAAACAGCTGCAATTATTGGCCAAAATAGCTCAAACTCCGATCACACCATTTTGTTGGACGCGGGTAAAAAGTTGGTTTAGTTCGGTTGGCCTGAGGTTTTTGCTACGCGCGTAGTTAGCTTTTCCTCCTCGTATGTTTCGGGTCTACTTACATCCGTGTTGGATAGACCAGATTGATTGCCTATTGACGTACCTTTTCGATTCTCAAGTTCCGTCCGGGACCACGCCTGCCACTTCTATCCACTTATTCAGCGACATATGCTGAAACTACTTTGTCATACAGGCACCGAGACAAGTCAAGTACCGCTCGCGGTCTCAACATAAATAAAGGGTTTCCGCATACCGTTTGGTAGGCGTCATATATTCCCACAAACGCACTGACGTGTACGAACCTGTTCAGCATGATGGAAAGAACCCAGAACGGCGCCTTCAGGAGTCCTGTCTTCTGAACCGTTTTTGAACATCTGATCGTCTGAATGCCGTATACTCGTACTGTGAATCTTAGATGATCGTTAAACCTAACGTGGAAGGAGCTTTCATAAAAACTTTAAAAACGTATTAATAATTAATAGGCTTAATTAATCAGTAATTAAATGCTAAAAATATGCTCTACAGTAGTTTTTATTCGTCAAGGTAGATATCTTATTACTCAATCAGAAAATTTTTTATTTAATGATTTTTGACATAATCCCTCTCAAAATTCAATTTTGAATCAATTTGTATCGGTAGAATCTTTTTTGGGTATGAGGGGGTGGGGCTGGGAGTCATTTCTGCAATGCCAATCGTAATTTTTTGTCAATCACAAGAATGACCTGTAGCTCCGCCCCTTGCTTTCCGAAACAGATTCTAGTGAGACCAATCCATTCCAAATTGAATTTTGAGAGGGGGAGTGCCAGAAATCTTTAGATGAGATTGATTCTGAAAATACGCGGTTTTACAGTCAAAATCAGGGAAACTGGATTCTTCTATTGCTTTCTCAACTTTGAAATTCTGTCAAAGAAACTTCTTGGGACAACGAACGGTGAGATAGATTTCGAATCAATCATAAATATGGTTCTATTAATAAAATTCAAAGTGAAGCCAATTTGAATTCGGCATCTGAAATACTTCCCAAGTAAGGCGTGCCGTTCTCGGTATAAAGGTACAGTGGAAATACACCGTTTTGGGTTCCTTCCCTCGTACTATTTTCACCGGATGTCAGCAGCCTGCTCATATACCGGCAGTCGGCACCTGAAAAAACGACAGGCTTTGTGGTATTGAGAAGGCCACAAACTGGCTGGCTAAATAGTTGGCGCCTGAAGTGCTTCCTGTTCGTTGCCCTTTTCCTTTTCTCGATATCCCAATAGGAAGAGAATGGGTCTACACAACTTGATTTTACATATGCATTTATACATATATATATATATTTTAAGAAGTCGATGCGTATGACTTTTATGTGCGCACAGACGTGCTCTTTCCTGACAATTCATCGGGCGCGCCACAGGAGAAAAATGCCCTTCCAAGAAACCACTTTAATCAGGGGAAGAAAAGCGACAATATAATGATGTGAAATAACACCCAGCTCCCCCCAACAACAATGTATGTTGTTCGTCGTTGAAGATGCCCACTCGCAATGCCGTTAAGAAGATCACAACATGATACATGGCTTGAGATGGTCCGAGGCGCCTTCCAGTTTTCCCAGTAGCGACCTATTTCTTTCCCCTAATCGTCGGTCATTATTTGTCGCGGTTTCGTTGCTCCATGCTCTGCTGCTGATGGTCGTGGTGGTTGGGTCGCCCCTCTCTCGAAAATAATTCGATTAATTCCCCAACGGATGGGTAGAGAGTTTAATCCCCGACGTAAACCGCACAAACTATCATCTCCATTGGCTCCCATTACATCATGATCCGTCGGCATTCTACAGTAGGACGGTCCCCCAAACCCCGCAAATAAAACACTTTTTTTTTGCCGGGCGTGCGCCCATTTGCGTAGGGATACTGCGTACACTCCCAATCCCATCATCAGACAACCAAAACCATTTAACCAACCCATATCGATATACTGTATCATCAAACGGGTAAATCCGTGTCACGTGTGCGTGAGATTCGAGGGGATATGGTGTACTTACTGGGTGTGGAAGTATCACACGAGTACACACACACACATACTGCAGGCTGTAACGACTCCCGCCTCGGTCTCTTCCAGATGCTGCTGTTGTGTGTGTTGATACTGGATAGTAATGTGCGCATATACGGCTCGCTCGCTGGGCATCGCAACGGTCGGTCATCCCCACCCCCCCCACCGGAAAGAATTAACGCGCGCAACCAACCCGGGGTCTGGTGGTGCTGGGGTATGCGTGCGTGTCAGAGCATTTAAATTTCTCGGTAGGGACCATTCTAGTATTACGTATAGGCACACGGGATTAGTGAGCCCGGACCACAAGCAAACGTTTTATGGGCGTTTGAAGGGATCACCTTTAAGGGGGGGAGGTGTTACGAACCCTGAACTTCTGAAGAGCTGGTCAGCCCAGACCCCCAAGCAAACGACTGGTGGGTTAGATAAGGATTCCTTTTGGGGGAGACTATAAACCCCTGAACGTCTGATGAGCAGATTGCCCTGGACCCCAATCAAACGAAAGGTGGGTTCCATAGGGTTTCAGTCAGAAGAGGGAAA
>LRSR01002562.1:0-22699 GCA_001579985.1 Hypsibius dujardini
ACAAACAGGAGCATACATTTCTATTTGTGATTACCGTTGACGCGGTGGCTAATTAGACTTATCGAATCGACCCTATTATACTAGTAGAACAACGGACGGAGACCGCTTGTCGTATTACTAGGACGAAAGAAGAGGAGACTAAGAAATGCAAAACTGATACTTTCATAACAGCAACTCGCGAGCTTATATAAGCGCTACGAGTGCGTACATGCACAAGTACGTGTACAAGGTATTAAATGACCAATGGCCACATCTACGTAAACACCCACCAAGACAGAGTACAGAAGCGTTCATAAACATGTCAGAGCTGTCCACATAGGACAGAGTACAGAAATGCTTACAAATAGATTAGAACTCACTCCAATACAGAACAGTACTGAAGTACGTGTATGCTAATAACATTAAGCGATGACCAGACGCGGGGTGATGATGACAGGCAAGAAGGCCCTGTTTTGCGGTCCGGACGTTGACGGATTAGCAGACGCGACACCGTTCACACAACACATCAAGAGGTCCTCGAAATTTGCTTCAGTTGTTTGCTGACGACGTTCAGAGAGAATAATATCACACTAATTGAAAGTGTGTCCAATATGGGCTGTGGAACCAGGGGCCGAAAAAACTCGAATCGCAGAACTTTTCATTCGAGGAAACTTCACACAATTCTAGCTGTTTAATTCACAGCCCGAGGTTCTTGCGCTACATCAACGGTCGTAAAAGGAAGAATGTTGTTACCATTGATGAGGCCTGGGTGTATCTGATTGACGTTAACGAGATCCGGAAGATTTACTACGAGTTTCGGGGAGAACGGAGTCCGTAAAGTTGGACCGATTTCTGGAAGGAATCTCACCCCAAGGGCGTCTTGTTTGTGGCCGGCGTTTGCTCCTGTGGAAAAACCGCGATCCGCTTCGTCGAACCCGGATCAAAAATCAACAATGAGTCTTACATCCAACATGTTTTGAAGCTGCTTTTCAAGAACGACATTCGGAAACTATTTCCGGGAGAGCTTATCAACAAGGTCGTCTTCCACCATGACAGTGCTCCAGCTCAATCTTCCGGAATCACCCAAGAATAGCTTCGAAATTCCGGAATCAAATTCATTCCGAAAGAGCACTGGATGGGCAACAGCCCTGACTTGGCCCCCATGGATTTCCGTGTAAACGGTCTGTTTAAATGGAAATTGTTTGACCAACGTGCCACTAGAGTGGCAAGTTTTGAACGGGTTATGCAATAGGTAAGCTTGAATTTGGACCAAAATAAAATTAATAACGCTTTGCGATCGTAGTCAAAGCGTGTTAAACTCACGAAAGAGAGGCAGGGGCTTAAAATTGAGCATGTTTCGAAAAATTCGAAGTGAAATTGTGCACGTGGGAATTAATTAAAAACTGAGCACCATTAAGTGGTTTAATCTCTGTACTGTTGTACGTAGTATGGAATGAATTTCTATTCCATTATTCCAGGCCCTTAGCCACCTGGGCTCCCCTAAAACAGGCAAGGAGTGGGCTATGGCTTAGTGGGCCACGTTTGGTCTCTGCACAATAAATCAAAAAAATAGAATCTCAAGGCTAGAAATTCGATAAAACATAACAATTCTACTCCATGCAGTTCCATTCCAACTCCACTCCCAACTCCAGCTGTTTCAACTCCAACTCCGGCCAAAAACTCCGGAGTGGAGTTGAAAAACTCCAAAATTCGGATTCGGAGTTGTCCATCTCTGTTTCCGATTAAGATCTAAATGCTCGAAAGGAAGCAGTTGTGAAGATAATTGACGTGTTGGCTCGGAATTAATTGTCCAACGTTTACTGAGCATCATCCACTGCACTAGTCGCTTAGTTGTGTGTACATCTATGTTTTTTTCTCTGTTTTTTTTTAATCCACTTTGCGTTTGTTCGCCACGCTGGGTTTCTGATTTACTTACCATTCTATTTTACTCATACTGGATACACACATTTGCTTCGGTATTTTACATTTTTTTTTATGCGCATTCTCTCTTTATTTTTGGTTCACTTTCTTAGTTAGGCTGCCAAACAATTAAACGTATTTACAGAACTGTGTCAACTTCGTTTTACCGCAGTTATCAGCAACTAACCAGCTAGGGGAGTCAAAACGTATTTTCTTAATTAATTCCGAAATTTTAGTTTTCTGTGTTTCTCAGTTTTAGTTTTTTCGATTTTCATAGTTTTCCGCATTTTGGAGCTTTTAATTTTCCCTTCTTTTCAGTTTCGTTAAATTAGATTTTCGTAGTTATCCCTTTTTAATTTTTTTCTCGTATTTTTCATGTATGCCTAGCCTTATTTGTGTATATTGCTGAATAAGCTTGCACTTGGATTGGATTGCGCGAAACGGTCAAATATGACCTTGAGCATGGACTTAGGACATACCAATCAGGCAACAACCTTACTCCTTACTACCTTACGGAAAACATTTTTCGGCTTTGCTTTACGCATATATAAAGGGCTTGCAACCGTCGCAAATTTTTAAGTGCATAATTAAGATAGGCTTATAAAAAGTAGTAGTTGGTAAAAAGAAATAATTGCATAAATGGGTCGTAAGAAATAGATTCTAGAGTGTGTGCCGGCTACTGGAATTAACAGCTGATTAATCATCAACCCTCGCTGAGAAAGAAACTCCATCCACTCAATGTTGACTGCGAAAGTGCCCGTGTTCCGCGTGTGCAGTGAAGTGTATTTTGACAGCGGACGAATCGATGCCAACATATGAATCGAAACACGTGGCCGAACCCAATCCTAAAAAGCCCAACCTGGCACGCCGTCTTCTCCCTTTTCAAGCAGCAGGACTGAATTGAGATTCCACCATAATTCATGTAGACGCTGGTAATATAACAACCTACACGTTTCACAATTCGGCAGCCAAAGGTTACGTTATGGCGATGAGTTACACTCCCCGTCCCATGGACAAGTGGATAAAAATTGTCAAAGAACCGACAAATGTACAGAAAGCTATACTGACCGTTTTACAGCCCAATAAATGGAGATAGCTGCCATTATCACGACCACCACAACACCGACTATGGTCGAGGTCCATACGCTGCCTGTTGGTCAAAGGGTAGACTCAAATTAACATCGCGCAATACACGTTGTTCAGTTACCCAACTTGTTTCGTTTGCTTCTGCTCCCTTAGTTTTTCGTGTGTTAAAACGCATGGTTGCAATCTGATTCATCTTGATTTAACTCTGTCTTTCTGCGCATTTCTCAGTCCGTCTGTCTGTCTGTCTGTCTGTCTGTCTGTGTTACTTTTAATATACAGTAAGGTGTTACGCGAGATACTTTGAATCACAAAGTACTAAGTATAGAATGACTGAATATAAAATATGATACGTCAAAATTAATACATCATAAATGATATTGAATGTGAAATAATATGTAGTACTCTGAATAGCGTAATAGAAAAATATCACTGGTTGAGTATAGTAGCTTAGTTGACTGCTTTTGTAAACACACCTGCCGTACACCGCAATCCTTGAAATCCGCAACCGGGTTCGCTTGGCACCGGCCAACTTCCGAGCGACCATTTGAAGGGCCGTAAAGTTTCCAAGCCGCTGGACTTGTCACTTGGTTCATAGGACATGAAGGGCTGAAAGAGCTCATTGTAAGACTCATACGCGAGTAGAACTAAGACGACCTCATCGTCACTTAGGGAGCAATTTGGAGGCATACTACGAATTTATCATCATCGTTGTCGTAGTAGCCGACTAAAATTTGCGGAATGCGTTGTCCCAGCTTGTCGAATGACACATTGCCGATCTTGGTTTGGAAAGTTCGGCCGATAAATTGCTTGGCCAGGAAAGCGCCGTCGTTAAAGTCAACTGGTGGCTGTTGACGACGTAATTCATCTGCTACCTTAAATGAGATCAAAAACAGACTTTTTCAAGAGGGCGCATCGACATCTTTATCCGTGATGTCGATTTAAATATTAAAATAACAAAATGTCACAAAAATAATCCAATTTATAGTATTTTTAATCATGGTAGAAAGAGTAATGACAATAAAGGTGCACGTTCGTGTGATCTAATAAACCTACAGTAATCTCCATTATTCCCAATGAAAATAGCCCAAAACCCATGACATTGTTAATAAATACGTACTTTCACCATTGGATATTAAGTTGACGCGTGGATAACTCAGAGCTACCTTCTAGGCCGTAGGCACTTACATTGGCAACTATCACGACTGATGCGTAGGATGATGCCGCATGCAATGGTGGCTGTTTTGAAGCGGTAATCATCAGAACAGAGAAGAAATTACCGGGGAATAATATTCAATCCATTCACCTGCTTGTTGAGAGGGTACGTGTAATTGTACAGTTTCTTGGACATGTTCTTCCAGACGTTTACAAAGGGATGCGACGGCCTCATTTCGTGTCCCACGAATTCCCGCTCCCCGCCCATGCCAACCATCAAGCAGGAAGGATATATCTTTCGCGCCTCCTACATGCAGATGGATTAAAGCTAAAAGTAATTGCAGTGATCGGTAATAATTAAGAAAAGCCATACCTCAAAATGATACTCATCAGATATATTCCGTAAACGGCTACCGTCAAACGGCATATTGATGGGAGCTTGCAGTACATAAACCTAATTCAAAACAGCGTTTGCAAAGTAAACGAAATACATCAACGTAGTAAGCTCCTTCCCAAAACTCCAAAAAAAAGGTTGGGATAACTTTTTATTTTGGTTAAAAGGTTAGTCCCAAGCAACTCTAAATTCCGTTTTTTTAATGGTCTTCAATCTGCTAACTATTTAAAAAGAAGATAGCTTGAAGCGTTGAGATTGTAATGGTTCTCACATATGATCCCTTGGTCATGCCCCTTGCGCCCGCCTGAATCTGAAACGAGCAAAACCTGCATTGTACAGCAATTCATTCTTGTCTCTGATGCAAGGTATCTACAGTACAAACCAATAATTTATTAGTTGGTAAGGAGTCTGCGCTTAAAATCATAACTGCAACCGCAAAAACAGACTTGGAGTATACGCCCAGTGTGTAAAGATAATTTGTATTTTACTCACTGCGACTAGATGCGGTAAACTGGTCAAGTATGGCGTTGAGCACATCCTCGGTGACCGGTCCGGTTAGACTGACAAGCATAAAGTACGTCTGGATCCGTGGACTAGCTTTGGATAATACGTCGAAAATAGCACGCCCCTGTGATTCAAATCCACCATTGCTGTTGGGGCCGCCCCTTTCTGTGAGGACCGTAACGGTGGTCCAGTTGTATAACTGAGCCAGCTTTAAGAAGGCGTTGTTGTATGACATAAAAAACGGCGACACCGCCGTGGTCAACAAGGTCGGAAATTGAGACTTGTCGGTCAGGTATTCGCTTGATATACCGCTAAATAGGATTGAAAAATAGCAAAGATTGCTTAACAAAAAAACGGAAGGAGATCTACCGACAAAGTGAATGTTCCAGTATTTGCCCCTCTCCCAAGGGCCTGGGATGGCTTAGGCTACAAGTCCCCCCTTTGTCCCACTCATTTGCATACTTTCTGATGTAAACTGATGTCCGCCAATTCGACAATTGCGAATTGATCTTTTTTGTACTCCCTCATGTTTTCTCAACACAATCATAGTTCAAACCCTAAATATTGGACATTGCTCGAGCGAGTTCTGAGTGAAAATACTCACCCAGTTGTATCTTCACTCCCAAGATTATGTTCACATCATTTACTCGAGCAGTGTGCAAGTATCGGGGTTTTTACAAAAGATCAAGGGACAGTTGGGTTTTTACAAAAGATCAAGGGACAGTTGGGTTTTTCAATAACATCAAATTTATCATGAAAATTCAGAGGAACACTGGTCAGCACACGTAAAAGCAAAAAGGGATCAATTCGATGTCACATTTGAGTGAAAATGCAGGCATGAGGGCATAAGAAATAAATGCAAATGTTTTACCTCGATAGGACAACTTTATTGAGACCGTTGCCAAACTGCTGAATTCCCGGGAGGCTATTACCACAACCTGCGACAAGATTTGCTATCTTTTATGAACCATTCATGCGTGAACTCTTACGACAATCGCCCCCACAAACCTGATAGGATGAAAAGGGTCCAGCAGTTGCGCCCCTCGATAGGTCGCTGGCGTCTCTTTGTGTAAAAGTACTCGGCAACCTGGCTGTCACTTGGCAATGCCAACCTGGTGCAATCAACCTCAATTGGGCTGCTATTGTCAATGACGAAAGTTTGCGAAAGATTAAGAGATGGATAATCGTGCTTCACTTCTTCCAGGGCTGTCTCAAAAGCGGGGCCACAGGACGGCAATCCGCCTTTTATTTCTGTGCTCATCGAGAATGGGGAAATTATTTCAATATCTAGTGTACCATCAGCCTGAACAGGTCCACACTGAAATGCAACAACTCCGATAACAGTAACCAATCTCACGAGTGGCATTCTCAAAACCGTTTTATATTTGGTCGACCAGAACGAATGTTGGTATGTGTTCGGTGGCACTTTGAAGATCAGAATGCAGAGAAAGTTTTTAATTAATTTTAAGTATTCGAAGCAGAACAATGCTTTAACATCAAGTGTTAACAGGCGATAATATATACAAAGCCGTCCTGACGATTTTCATTCCCTTTCAGGCCTCTAGCACTGATATAGGGCAATACTTATGAGCAGATCATGGGTTGTTATTTTGACCTTTGGCAGCGCAAAATGCGCACATATTATTCCATTCCATGAAAGTAAAGATCTTATTTATGTAAGGTGAGATTTCTGACGCCTTTTCTAATGCGTATGTTAATAAGTCAGAATTAGTCAAATATCAATATTCTGACCTTACAAAAGCCCATCGCGAAATTAATTAGGAGGAGTCAATGTGCAGGGAACCGAAGCAAGGCTCTAGTTAGGATCTTTTTATATATCGAAATCAGTGCTTGTGGTCTTCATGTTTTTTCTCTAATGATAAATATAAGATCACCTAAATGATTTGATAGTTTTACTCATTTCCTTTATCTTGGATTGGTATTTCCCTGACAATCACCCGGAAAAGAAGCGAAAAAGAGCGGTTCTTATTAAAGCACCAAAGTGTACACAGATCTGACCTTTGAGCTGCACGATAGAATATTTCATTTAGCTCAAGGTTTAACGGGAAAGGGCAGAAACTCTCTGACAAAAATGCAAAAAATCTCCGTGCGCTTATTGACCAGACATTGTGAAAAATGATTCAATTGTCTATTCATTGCATAGTCTATATCGTGAATGCAATTCGCTGGCAGTTCGGCTATAAAAAAGCTGTTAAGATTTTCCGCGATCAGCAAAATCTTTAAAATTGTTAAATATTTTGGTTAAATTTCAAATCTCTTTTGTGTCACATGGTCTGAACCAATGTCGGCCTACTGGACGTTTCCAAAATTAAAGTATTTGTCCAAACTGTTTATTTTCAAAATTTTTGACGACTTCCATGTCCGTTTCCGGATCTCCGGTTCCGATTGTAAGTTATTAGAGGATAAAAGTAGGCACAGCCTTCCAAACAGACAGACGAATTAGTTAAGCAGGTGAAATAATTTTAAAGATTTTGACGGTCGCAGTTACATAGTAAGGGCTGCATTATGTTTTGCCCGTTAATTGCGACTAGACACAAACAAAAGACACTGGACTCCTCTCACTGCTTGGAGGTATGGACCACGTCGTAGGCTTATATAGAAGAGCCCTTTCAATTTCGATGAGAATAGTGTTCCCCTCTCGCCTTAAAACGGAAAGTAAAGCACTTGCCGCCTGCCGATAAAAGCGACTATCTCGATTAGTATCATCGATGACAGTCCTTATGCTACTTGGCCGATCAGATAATCAGACTCTGTAAAATGGTGAGTCTCTTGTATCTGTTGACGCGGTGATAATTTAGGCATGAGAAAAGCTAGATTAATTCTTAATTCTGTTCAGGCGCACTAGGCATACACCGTGTTTCATGGACCCGCAGTAGGGTTCACTAGCTACCGGCTATGATCTGCTGGACCATTTCGGTGATTATAAAATTTTCAGGTCTGGAGATTTCGTACTTAGTTGATATGACAAGAGGACTGAAAGATCAATGCAAACGCCAGAAAATGAGTTATGGGCATAAACGATACAATAACGTAAATACGTTTACCACGAAATGGTCCTCATTGGCGTCATAGTAGGCGATTGAAATTTGCGGAATACGTTGACCTAGTTGGTCGAAGGCTATATTGCCGACCTTAGTTTGAAAAGTTCGCCCGAAAAAGTGGCTCGCCAGAAGGGTGCAATTGTTGGAGTCGAAGGGTGGTCGCTGTCGACGACGTAATTCATCAGCGACCTGGCATTAGAAACCAGCCACTTGGTGTTCACGTGATAATAACTATCGGACAGCTTTGTCCACCATTTTTTACTTCAATTTAATTAATAAAAACATTCTATATCTCAAGCAATTACCGTTATCATTGACGATCGCAATTACCACTCATATTACATTCTTAAAATGAAGAGCTTATGCAGTTGTAGGATTTTGAAACAATCTTGGCCGACCTTAGGAATTTCCCGCGCATTAACTAATTACCGACAATTCTATCAAATAAAAGCAAACAGTTATTTTACCAGAGAGTGATACTGCTATATCATATTAATCTGCTGGCTAATTAATTTACACTGGCAGTTACTATTGACACTTACCTGGAACACAATCATTACGGATGCGTAACCGCAAGTCGCATGCACTGGTGGCTCTTTCGCAATCAATGGTAGCAGATATAATTAGCCTTTACAGTGTTCATGAAGGATTGACCTCACTTGCTTGTTGACCGGATAAGCATAATTATAATGGTCTTTTGAGTCGGCTTTCCAGACGTTTTCGAAGGGATGCGAGGACATCCCGTTGTTGGACCACGCCCAACAAGTCCTCAGACCCAATCAGCACAGCTATTTGACTCTTCAATACCTTATTTACTTAGTAACTCTATATACCCTAATAACCCTATTCTGCTGCCACAGCTAATCACTTGTATGTAATTCTGATGTGTGTGCTATTTACTATCATTGCTATAGTTAATGGATAACATAAACCCAGGCAGCCCATCGTAAATTTTGTCACAAGACGCGTCCGGGAAATTCTCAATCAACCAAACTTATCGATGGATTAGGATGAACACTTGTCACAGATGCAAACCGTCATGCTCCTGAATCTGCCACATTTTCCATGGCCTTGACCGTCGTTCTCGCAGGCTTGACTGCATTCTATGTTGTTATCAACACAGGCTCCAAAATACGTAGTACTCACGCAAATAGGGCGGCCTAGAAAAACAGTGATTAAATATTGCGGATTATACTTTTTAAAAAGTCTGCATTCCACTTCTTTGGAACCCTTCGTATAAAACAAGGAACACTAAGCTTCTAGTTGCGATTTTTCACGATTTAATTAAGACATGTCTAGTATATTTACATCACACAAACTGACCTGTCGTAGTGGCAGCGGTACTCGGGGCTCGAAGCAAATCCGCAGAACAGTTGTAAAATTTGTTGATTTTTCTTATATCACCGGGGCTCAGTTGCAGCTGCTGACCGATCTGTTTGTTTTTGTACTTTTCTTTTGGTCTCACGGTCCATACTGACGGGTCGATGGCCCAATCAAACATCCCATCATGCAAAATAGAATCGAAATCATACGGCTCTCCAAATCCCGTGTTGTTCTCAAACTTCTGGAACTGGTCTCTCTCGTCTAAAACAATTTCTGAGTAATTTTTCCTACCGAACAACATGTAGTCCCTTTGCGACTGACCTGTTGCGATATTGGAAAAATTAATATCCACATATTCATCTCGATCAATCCGTGCATGCTCGTGGTCAAACCCTAAGGGAATAAAAAATACAGTACAGCTTTATGAGCAGCATATGACTGCCACATGGAGTCGTGCAGGATTACATACCTAGACTATGCATCAATTGGTGCTGGGCTTTTCCGTAGTGGTCGTCCGACAAACAGACTGTTCGGAAAGTCGAAGCATGATTTTCCACATACGTTTCTTGTTTCTTTCAACAATCGAATATGCTTGCTTACGACCTATACTGATATAAACCCTTTGTCCACCAGAATGTCGGTTGCCGACGACGCCGGAAGAACAGCTTTGTAACAGAACATATCGTACTATATCATCATGTGAATACGAATGAACTTAAGATGTGCTTACAATGCAGAAGAACTGATTATCAGATAATCCGTTTGATTTGTTAGCTGAACAAAACGAATGCATGTGGAGTTTTCAAATCCCTCCATAACCTTTAGCACCAGCATGCGGTAATGTTGAGCGCCTTAATACCACACAAACTTGACAAATCCCGCAGTATGAATCCTCTAGTCTTCAGTTGAAGCAAGTGAGCCTTACTTGTTTGCTCATAAATCCTAGAGAAAATATATGGCACCACTCCACCCGGCCATCGAAAATCATTTTGTGCTTTGTTCTACGACAAGAATGAACGAACGTACGGTGCCTTTCATGTTGGATTATCACAAAATGAGCTTACCCGTGCTGATCCATCGGTGGCGAGGAATTCGCCATCGATTCTATCAATACTACCTCCTGCCGCTGGCCTAGTCTTAGTGGTATTGAGGCCTGAAAATCGAGATAAGCAGTACAACAATATCGGAAGGTATTCTGATTTACAAACTCATTACGCTTTTTCGAGCCATGTAAAATATTGATTGTCGAGGCAGGTACGGCCTTCTCTGCTCGTTGAGGCTCGTTTAGGGTGCTAATAAGTCGGAACCAGGGCACCTAATGGTAGGGCTAAGGGTGGACAAAGGGGTTAAGTTTTTTTTTCAAAACTGAACAGAAAAACTTACTAATTGTTTCTGATTATTTTGAAACGCGTAGCAATGTAAGAGATCTGATTTCGACCACCATGGATGTCAAAACATTTTCAGAAATGTCAGTTGTTCCATCAAATTTGGCTTAGCCTTGAATGCCTTCTTATTCAATTTGTATTTATTAAGAGATCATATACTGGATCCCAACAAACCTCAAATTTGATTGAAAACCTGAAATGTTGGAAATTATCTTCAAAGCCCGGGGGCCCTTGGAAATAAAACTCCACACCCCCATCAGTGTCAAAATGTACAGTATGGCTGATTTTTGGATTAAATTTTGAAGAAAAAAAATGAATTTTGCTCCTTTCCCCAATACCTGACCATACCATTAATTGTTCTGGTTTCGCCTTCAAGGAATCCTTAACGAGCATCTGTCTGCTTGTACTTTAAAAATGCACTCTTTTCGGCTTAGTATTTGTCCATATTAAGATACACAGAAAGCATAATCTTAATTCTTACTTGGAATCAGTTTCGGAATTGGCGTCGATGTTACGGCAGTAACTGATGCCCATAAGCAGTTCCCATCCGGCTCATTTGCAAGGCATATTAAACCCCCATTTTGCACCCACAGCGAAGCACCACCATACTTTGTGCCAGTTGTTCCAAGTCTCCACATCGTTTCATCCTCATCATTAAGCATGACCAAATCACCATTTTGCCTCAAATTAGCCGACACGGGTGGCCGTGCTAGTGAGCTGGTTCCACTCGACCACACTGACTTTTCCATTAGATCTCCACCAATAATGGACACGACTAGGTCCCCATTCATCTGCATCGACAGTTTTGTCTTCTTGTCCGGAGAAAAGAGGCTCTGTCCTCGTTGTAATGCGGTGCCAGGGAGCAGTTGCGATGCTGATTTACTGCCTACCGGTACAGGTTTGCAGATATCGTTGCCTTCCGTGCGAGTTTGGCATCCATTAAGGCATTTATGGATTACACTGGGATTGCCTCCTTCTTCGCAAATGTAGAGAGTGTCGGACAAAAAAGTTGGAGGACTGGCATATCGATGACAGGGTTGCACCACAGTAGTTTTTGTTAACCCGACAACATGCTGCTTCGGCAGAGCTGACGGTGATGATAGCGGTAATTAGAGCAGTGATATATAGACCATCTAGGTGTGGAAATAGAAATGGGAGACCCATACCGAGATGGAAAACCTAAATCTTTTTTTTGCTAAAATATAAAAACTGCACAAGTATCGGTATTTCTCTCATGGGTTGCTGTTATTTATGACTTCCTTAGCGGTCTAAACGACATTGCAATATTTTCGACTTCCTGCCTTTGTGTAAAGTAATGACAACTTTTTTGTCGGATTTTCCGGTTTTCAGAATAGCACGGAACCTGTTTTAAACGCTACGCGATTGAATTTCTCCGTTATGCTTGTCATTTGAGATGCCCGATGGCAAATCGAAGGTTTTCTCGTGACGATAAATAAAATCTACCGTCTTGCTGACAAAATAAAAACGCACAGGATGTGGTCTCAACATATCCCCCATGTGCGTAGTGCACCTACTCAGCGTACGAAGAGCCCGGCATGACTCTGCCGTTCAGTGAACTCATCCCTCATATTTCATTGCACTTATTTACTACTGTAGAATTCCGATCAACTGGTGCTATTACGCAATCAGCTCAGTCAAAAGAGAACGGAACTGATTGGTTGCAAAAATAGGAGACCCCAAGACTGCACGTCATTCTCGGTACAAATTATGTGAGAATCGGGTGATTGGTTACTTGATTGAAGCACTTCAGGGTTTTCGGCCCGTCGGAACTAGTTTACTGGGGGGGGGGGAGGATCAAAGAATCAGCATCGGTTGATCGGAATTTCACAGTATTCCAAATGTAGATTTGCAGTTCTGTTATTCAGAATGTTCACTAAACAGTTTTGTGCATCATTGTAAAAGCGCAATGATTCAAACAGAATATGCAGTTTAAGTGATTAGACAGTTACAAAACGTCCGACTAAACTTTGACCGATGGTGAAGAAAGAACGATTTATGGTGTCAAATGCGCAATCAGTCAGAATGGCTAGTCATCATGGCTTCAAACTCTTCATAATTAATCTGCCCGTCGCCATTAAGGTCCTTTTCGTCAATCATTTCCTCCAGCTCTTTGTCGGTCACTTTCTCACCCAGATTGGTCATCAGATGACGCAACTCTTCAGCGTAGATGAATCCATCACGGTCCTTGTCGAACACACGGAACACCTCGCGAGTCTCCTTCTTGTTGCCCGTCTCCTTGAGTTTATTTTAACTTTGACATTAACTAATGTTAAAATTGCGACAACCAATACTAATTTGGCGTCATTAAACGGATAGGGTTTGCGTGTAACTGAAACGTTAAACTAATATCCTAACTTGAAACGTTCAGAAAAATCTTCATCAAAACCGTAAATAATCATTTCTTAACATCTGAACTACTGTAAATTGGTCACCAACTAAATGGTCACTCTACGAGCTGTCATTAGATGGATAAATGTAAAACGTCCGGATTTATTTGAGATGTCGTGTTCTCGCTTGATAAGAATAGGAGTTCTTCGACGTTTTTTTACTTTTTGTGCGGACCATGTCCGCACATGTTGGTGCAACAGCATCTGTTCGACGTCGAAGAACAGTGCGCGTAACCTGACCACTGCAGGCAGCAACAATGTCCTGACACCATGTCGTTAGTCTCGTGAAACCGCAACGAAAAACACCTACAGAATGAATTATATACATGGATTACTAGTACATTCAGCAAAATAAGCATTCTAATAACCAGAAGCACGGAGAAGGCGAGCACACATTAACAAAATGCAAACATACGCGGGAAAAGACATAGACATAAACACAGACAGAGACATAGGCAGAGACACAGACAGACAAACAGACAGACAGACAGACATAGATACAGACACAGACACAGACACAGACACAGACACAGACAGAGACACAGACAAAGACACAAAAACAAACACAGACAGAGACACAGGCAGAGACACAGACAGACAGACAGACAGACATACAAACATAGATGCAGACACAGACACAGACACAGAAATATCAAAGAGACTGACACCGCATAGCACCTGACACAAACATAGACATTGTCCAATTACTAATCAATTTATAAAACGTACCGGATTGAACGCACTGGATGCGCAGGACAGACCCCTGAAAACCAGTTGGAGCGACGAGTACTCCACCGAAGATTCGGACTCGCATATGGCAACTTCACATCTAGCTTTGTCAGCACGCTTGCGATGATCGTTTGAAACGAACCGCTAAAAGTTGACACGACTGACCACAGAAAACACAGAAACAACACCTTCGATATGGTATACCGATTCCGCAAATTAGGAATGGTCACAGGTGCAGCGCCATCTCTAAGTCGGGCACGGAGGGCCACCTTAGCCGTAACCAAAACAGCCACATAGCTAAGCCCCATCAAAACTGACGGAACATAAATTCCAACCACAGGCAGGAGGAATACACTTTCCTTTGTCCCCATGGGCTTACACCCTCCGGCCCAGACATTGGCAGAGACAAAAGTGATCCGTGCTCCAGCAATGAGTGTAACAGTTGCAGCCCACGGCAAAACGATGCAGACAGCCTGAAAAGATCGGGAGGAAATGTTGGGATAGAATTCCGGCAGGACCACCGCCACGAATCGGTTCGCAGCCAGCACGCAGTGGCCCCATTTGTTGGCGTACATTGTAGCCCAGCGAACCACGCCCCAACCCCAACAGAACTGTGCCGAGATGTAGGTTGCCCCGATCAGTTGTGAAAGAATCGCTCCGGGATTGGAAATGAGGCTCATGATGAGGTCCAGCGCAATGCAGTGTGCTAGGAGGGGTGAACTGGCGGACCGTTGAAGGGGTGGGTAGGTCAAGGTAACGGTTAGGACCACGACGCTGGCCAGCCCACCGATCAAGTTGATGGTCAGTTCAACGGCGGCCCAGATGACTAGTGAAGGATGGAGGATGCGATCGAGGTCGGTTATGTTGCAGTGACCGGTGGAGAAGTTTCTCGAGTGATTCATTTTGAACTGGCGCATACGAATGTGGACTACTTGCGGGATGAACCAGCTAACAATCATTTAGCATTGTGGAATTGCTCTCATTGGAACATTTGTGGCAATCTCATGGGCTACTAACCGACTTATAACCAAAACACCAAGGGAGTCGCAGGTACTAAAAGCTCTCCGTCATCAGCCATGACATTCGCCATCTACCCTTTGTTAGGAACAACTTCCTGGAAGGATTACTGGTTTAGCGATCTTGTAGAACAGGAATCCCTGGAAGAGGGCTGAAACATCTATTCGACTCACTTGCAGCAAGCGTGAACAAATTCTTAGAACGTCGACCAGATCCCCCAGGAAGTAAGTCTCGTCTGAAAATGTAATGAAAGCGGTTGACGTTTAACGTGAAAATTTCAGTTTCAATAATATCGGATATTTCAGGAATCCATTGCGGTCTGTCGCCAGTGTCCTGTTTTGAGAAATGTTAATTGACATTGCGCACGGAATCATTCGCTGACGAGAACAATGCCAAGCATATTATGAGAGAAAAACACAAAGGCACTCATGACGTCCACATCCGATTACAGCAAGCAACTTTGGGATCTTTGAATTAGTACGCCGTGCGTGTCTCAACTGTTGGCTCGACTTGATCTCAATACTGTTGACTAGGCATTATTCATTGGTCAACACATTTTGAGAATTATGGCTGATCGACATTGAGGGAGATTGATGACATCCTAAGCACGCGCGGGCAGGAACAATAAGCTGGAACATTCCGCCTTCGTACCGGTTTATTTTCGGTTTCAAAACCGAAGGAACACTTCATGTGAGAGGTGTGGTGCACGACACATATTGGGATAATGGGGCGCACAGGATAAGCTCAGAAAATATACATACATGTTAACCGGACGAGCCTGACGTGAATATCCCTTTTTGCGTAAAACTTCTCTTAAATATATATCCGTATTTTTATGTAAACTTGGTAAATGGCTACTCGCTCAAAGAATGTTTGTAGGACGATTGAAGGACTTACAATGTTGGTAGGCAATATTTTAGTAGACAACAGACAAACGCAAAAAGAGACTATAAACTTTAATGCTGTGCATAAAAAGATCGTCCTTGAGAATGGGGCCATTCCGTGCCGGAACAATTAAACCTTGTTTTACTGCGCTATGGCAGCCGCCATCTCCGGAGAGCTGAAACGTAGAATTGTTTTTATAATACCCACGTATAAAAATGTTTATAGGGGCGATATGTGAGGAAAGTCGTTGGAACTCACATGTCGAGGCCGATGGGACAGCAGAGCTTCTTATTGCCTGAAATGCAGCATAGCAGCTTGTTCTTCCCGCACTTGGACTCCATCCTCGAAGTCTTTCCCATCGGACAGGAAGGCCAGCAGAAAGGCGCAGTCCCGTGCCAAGTGCAGTGTCTAGACACACCCAACGTCCCCTCTACCACCTTCACAGAATGGGACGACAGAATGGTCAGGACCACGAAGCAGCTCAACAAAATCGCACGATTGAAGGACATTATTTTTCGTTAGTAAGGGTCAAAATGATTTGACTAAATTAACTGTGTTATCAGACGAATGATTCAAGAAGAACATTGGGGTTTAAAAGAATATGAAAGAGAGAAATTGGATGTTAGCTTAGCTTTTGAGGAAGGGTAGGAAAAAACCGACTTGACGTTTTTCCATCACCGTGGTTGACTACAATTTCGCAATGTACATGCACTGGGGTGAAAACAGTAAACAAGCAGCCATGTTTACGCGTCTCGAACAAATACAATGTCTGTTCCACCACGCGTGATGTTGACTAAAATCAAGCCGGCGATGCATTAACTGATAAAACTGCAGACAGGGCGTAAACATTTATGCTGACCGGCAGCGTTCATCTTTATACCACACAATCAATAGCCTTGCCGGCTATTTGCCACTTTGATTAGACTGCTTTTAGCACAAGGTTTTCCCCTATGTTACTGAGAACATTTCAAGAATCTAAGGGGTACCTCTAGCTGGGGCTGCACACCGCCCCGGCATCCTATACTAGATGTGTTAGAGACATCTGCTGTGTAGAGTTGACTGTGCAGGCAATGAAGTGCCACGCCCTTTTTGATCACTGAGAAAATGACTAAATAATAACAACCCTGAGTTTCATTGAAAAGGTGCTTGCGTTTAATCTATCCTATTTATATATTTTGCTGCATGAAAAACGAAAGCCACCTAGCGTCGGCCATTTCTTCATTGAAAACAAAACTTATTTTTCCTGTAAACGACTAAAAACTCCCGTTACGTTGCAATGCAATCCAGTTAAGCCGTTTAAGCTTTTTGCGAAATTGCAGATATTATGTTGTTATTTTATATCGGATGGAAGCGACTTTACCATCACCGAATAGAACAGCAACACCGAAGGGCCGCCACTATCGTATAGTTGGAATCGAGGGATTTCTCATATAGCTGTAGAGCATCAGTTTTAAACAGTGTTTCCCCGTTAAAAATTATCTCTCAGGCAAGATATTCGTTTTGTCCTCAGTTCACTAACTCTGTTGTAATGAGAAGACGACTGCAGATCTCTAGCCTACGCCCCTCTCATCTTATTTGTCTTAATGTAATTCGATTCCTCTTCCTACTTCTGTGGAACGTTTTCTGCAGCACAGAAGAAGAGGCAGAGCTCGCTGTCTCTTGTGCTGTGCTGCAGCTGTCTGTGTCCTCGATCTCTCCCCGTCTAGCTCTCTGATCTGTCCCTCCGCATATACTGTAGCGACGTGATAGTAAGGCGCAGCTGTAGCCACGCCCCCGGGCTGTTTGCCCACCTGTTAGAATTGCCCTAAATATTTTATTCCAAATATTTAACGTTAAAAATCGATCGTTACTGTTTAAAATATCCGGGAAGGGCCGACATTTTTTCACCGAAAACAGAAGAAATACAGTTTTTGGAGCGCTAGTCTTTGCCTCTCATGGATTGTCTCAGCGAGAATTCGCCAGAGCAAAGAAAATCAGAAAGGCTACCCTCCGATTTAGTGTCAGAGAATAAACCTGTCGAAGGGATGGATGGTGATGAGAATAATGCTGATAATAATTACTCTTTTCTAGAGATTAATTGCTTCAACGAAGCGTCCTTTGCCGAAGAAAGTGATGAAGATTTGTGAAGATCACCAAGCATGTGGGCCGTTGGTAAGACTGCTTGATTGAAGACTGAGGAGCATTTCAGTGAGTAGGTGGTTTTGTATGCACACCTGGGGCCATATATACGGAAAACTCAGTTTGCGTTGCGCCTTAGAATCAAATCACTACAGTACATTGTTCACTGTCCAGCTTCGCCTGCTGCCAACTCAACCCAATGCCGAATGTCTGAACGCATCGCTAATCTGTGTGTGCCTGATTCCTTCACACAATCAAGCAACACTTTGACCAAACCAGCTGACTCGTTAAAACCGAAACGAACAGCAAGCATTGGCCCGTTTGACGGCTCACGGGCGAAGCTATAAAACGGACCAATGATCAATCTCAACAAATACCACTGGCCAGTAAAAAAATTTGGAAAAACATCATTGGTTAATAAGAGCTAGATTTGTTGATAAAATGGAAGCCTGCTGAAACGGGTCAGAAGCAGACAGATTTAAAGACCTGCAATGCTATCCTCCTCGATAAGGCCTTTTGCGTTTTGCGCCGCCCATCAGCGAGCGCCTTTAGGCGCAATTTGTGGAAATCTCTCCAGATTAATATGTCGTCACGTTGGAAAAACAGAATCAACACCCGGATATTTGTTGAATTTTATGTACAGGAACCTCATTTCCATCAGTCTTCAGACTAAGAAATGTTTCATGGTTTGACTGTTTGATTAAACCAAACTTAATTTTTTCAATCAATCAAAGCCTCTTTACAATGCACGATCTAGCCAGGCGTCATTATTTTAATTTAGTCCCAATGCTTTTTCGCATGAACTTTTTTTGGAATATTTTCTGAAATCATGAATTAACGTCTTCTATTTATTTAAAAAGACTAGCTGTTGAAATGTGTGAATAAGAGTGTTAAAAACATAATCTGAGTTTTGATGGTTGCGTTCAATGAGAAACCCTGCATAGTCTTTGGGGAACGTTCGAATTTTCTCCCGCTCAGACCAGAGTTCGTTTGTAAATGAAATTTATGCTAAAATCGATTAATCTAGTCGACTATTTGCAAACGAAATTTCAGGGAGATCGGCATGTCGGCTATCGTTCCTACCCCTTTGAAGTTAATTTGATTGCTTACCCAACTTGTAGCGGTATTGAGGGTAATTTATATTTCGGTCGGAAGGAACCAGGGTAACGGGCAGTGCACTACACTGAAATTCTGAATTTTACCTTATATGAACTGATGAAAAATGTATGCTTTAATTCGAAAGAAGACCTATAGGTCTGTGAAACATTTGCTCGGTTTTGAGGTTGGGGCAGGAGCAGTACAGGTGCTATGCATTGGTTTGTGGCAGCACCTAGAAATTAAGCGTGATCTGATTAGGGGCAGATTTTGTCAAGTTCGCTGATCCCGATCAAAACTGGTTCGCATTTCTCGAAGCAGAGCGTGAGCAACAAAAAGTTACAACGCGTATGTTGTAGTACTTTGATGGAGCTATCCCACTCAAAAGAAAATCAATTGGACGGCAATTTTTGTTTTGAGAAAAAAGAAAACGTTGCAGAATCAAGTTCAGCCAATTTTTCAAATCGCGCATCTCTAACTTTAAATCAAAACTAGAGACCCAAAATGCAAAAAAACACCGTTTTTCAATAAAAAAGGGTTGCAATAATTGGGTTCTTTAATATGATTGAAATTATCCCGGTTGCATATCAACTGAAAAAGTTATTAGCGTGGACCCGTACACCACTTTTGAGTCTGTAAATTTTTTACATTTAAAAAAAGGGTTTCCCTCAGTTTAGTGATGCATGACTTATTGAATATTTCTGATTTTTTTGATCTGAAATACGGTCCATGGGACACAACTATAACAGTGTTGGTCCTTGGGTTTTCCGAAACAACTTCTGATTCAACCACCTGAATCTCGATTTGATAAGTGATTCGGGTAGCCATCGAAGTGGGCTTTCCAGTGCAAAAAATATTTTATCAGCAGCACATACACATTTTATGCGAGGGCCTGCAAAAGGCCAGTGCCAAAAAGCTTTCCCGCATCCTGTAAGAGTCATGCACCGACTGAAAATCCTAAATACTTCCAGGGCTGTTTTCAATATTTTTCATCTGAAAATTGATAAATTCAGTTTCCGTTGTGCACAAGTCCTTGTGTGTACTATACGACGGCTCTCACTTTTTCTCGCGCTGTGTTTTGCCTCATAACGCACAAGAGCTTATGACCCACTCGAGAAGGCACACAATATAAGTAAACCAGCTTCGCAATATTATCACTCACACCGTTCTAAGTTCCCATTCAGTTAACATGCGATCAAGTATTTTAGAAAAAAATGGCCACTCTCCCATTGAAAAACAAATAAGCATTGTGGTAAGCTGTCCGTCAGATGGGTTGCGCTGCTTGCCGGGGTGTGACACAGCAGCTTGCAAGCTGCCGAAGATGTCGTTTCACTTCCTCACGGATTCCTGACATGAACACCAGGTATAAGTACGGTTCGATTACATACAACACACGAGAAATCAGTTCAGTCACAGCGAAATACTCGTTGACAATCGGTGACTTAGCAGCTTTTAAAGCACTGGTAAAAAGGATAGGCAAAACAAAAATGAAGTAAATTAAGAGCAACCCCATAGTCATGCCTAGTTCTTGACTTCGCTGTTTTGTTCTCGCGGGGTTGAGTTGGTTCTCCGGGATGACGAGATGTCTTCGTTTTAAGATCTTGTAGAACAGAAGGGGATAGCTGCCGAAAAGTACGGTAAAAGGTATGTACATGGTCATGGTTCGCACAACCATCTGATACTGGGGGAGAACTAAAGTAAATCCACAGTCCGTCGTGGGGGTAACTACACCCTGGACTTGGTCAACAATCAACAAGGGAATGTACCAAATCTGATGGTACAGCAAAGCCAGTAAAGTCACCTTTACTCCGAAGCTGACCGGTTTGAGACGGTACCAGGTTGGGAGGAGAACGGCCAGCCATCGATCGAAGCAGATCAAGCCGTGCTGAAGGCGAGTGATCCCATCGGTCGTCCACTGGCAATACTTGACGAAGCCACAGAGAGCTTTGTTACCGATCGAGACCTCGCGGTAGAAATACCGGACGATCGCAAAGGGTTCGTATACCAGCGCGCTGGACAGGTTGATGATGGCTAAGTTGAGGATGTAAATGGTGAAGGGCGTGATGAGGCGAGGCCGACGAATGAAGGTGATGAGAATTTCTATGTTGGCCAAGACGCCAATGAGAACAAATGGTATGCGGAGGTACGATACAATGTGAAAAAGAGGAGATGCTGAGTTGGGTTGAAGGAATGAGACACGGGTGATATTGGTGTCTGAGAAATTTACGTGGGACTTCGTAAAAGACATTTTTTTTATGGTTGGAAGGAATGTAGGGGAAAAGCCTAGCAATATATGGTCAGTCCCACATTGTAGAATTCTAACTACAATTTGCGCAGATAAAAAGGATGTCGTATTTTGAGGTGTTTGTACGAGGTTCATGGGGAAAGTGGAATGTTCAACCAGCGGATTTTCGGTGAAAGAACCGTTTTAGTGGATTTAGTACTACTGACTGTCACTTGTAAAGGACTTAAGGAAGATGCAGCTGTCGTTTGCATCCTGTTCAGTGAAATTGTGCACGGCATCGCGGAACTCAAAAGCGGATTAATAAAATATAAGTAATCCTTTTGCGGAAATTCTAGGATATTGACTAAGCCGACTTCTCAGGCGGTTCCAGAAGTGAATAACAAAAACAAGTCTCCAACTTTGATAATGCATGACAGATGTAGAAAGATTCTAGCATGGGCTCATTACTCTCCGACCGATTGAATTAGTTTTCTCACCTATTAGGGAAACGTAAGGTCGGAAATTAATTTCAGTTTTATATTACACTTATTTGGGGAGTTATTCAAGTGCCGAATTCAGAATCACTTGAACATGTTTTTTTATTAAGACCTTTGTAAGTGATCAATACAAAAAATTATTACACGGACAGGCGAATTTATTTTGGTGAAATTTCAAAGTGGGAAAAGATCCCATTGCATTTACAGCTGGGTGCAATCAGTTAATTGTTTGATCTAAAGGCAAATGCTTTCCCTTTGGCTGATTGTTGATTGAATGGCCTTGTTCGACTTAAGAACTTGATTGATTGTTTGATTGTGACTAAAACGAAGAGCTTCTGTCCAGCGCCGTGCCGATTGGGGGGGGGGGGTTCCGAGGCAATGTTCCCCCTGAATTTCGATCGCGCTAGGCACAGATTAAAAAAACGCATTGCTACACCCAGAGGTAAATGCAGTGGGACCGTTTCCAACTTTCAATTTTTACCAAAAATAAATTCGCGAGTCTATGGTGGTGAAATAAATGTTTATATTCATCACTTAAATATATAAGTGACGTGTCTGAATTCGGCACTTGAGTAACTCTCCAGCTTAGTTCCACCAGGAAAAACTTTGGAAATCCGTTGTCCTAATCGTATTCTCGATGCCTTATGATTCCGTTCTCCGCCCCTACCACCACATTTTTCGAAGAGCTAATACTTATTTAACAGTCAAGTGATCAGGAGAGAGTTCTATGAGTTTAGTAACTGAATCGAACATCACCTAATAAATATTTCTAGGAAACACGTTCAAAACATACCCTCAAAATCTTCCCAGTCAACCTAAAAGCTTTAATCCCTTGCTTGATACGAAATCATCAGCTGGAGTAACAGATGACTTTACTTTTTCGAAATCCAGTATGGATGAACTGGAAGAGAGTGTTGCCCA
>LRSR01002563.1:0-13907 GCA_001579985.1 Hypsibius dujardini
AATCTGAAAAAGGAAAAATAATTTAAACAATTGGCTTTCACGCTGCTCTGTCTGATGCCTCAGCGCACCATTGCTTATGGATTATCTGCCCTTGACTAGTCCATTAGAGCGTCGTCCCATCTGTCAGTCATTGTGTGTTACTGAATGTCTGCATACAACCTGTCTCTCTGTTTGCTTGTTAGACAGTCTCAGCGCCACCTATATGAGTCACCCTTTGTGCTGATTGCTCATTCGACCTATCTGTGTTCCGTCTATCGTTGTGTCTGTCGGTGCATCTGTCTGTTTGTTTCTCGATTTGTCTGTCTTTCTGTCTGATTGACCGTCTGTCTCTCTATGTATCTGTTTGTATGTCTGCATGTCTGTGTGTCTATCTCCCCGTCTGTCTGCCTGTCCTATGAATGTCTATCTTTTTGTCAATCTCTGTGTACCTTTAACCGTCTGTCTGTTTGTCTATGTGACTGTGATTATTGCCTGTCTGCCAGTGTGTCTATCGTTCGGTCTGACTGTCTGTGCCTGTCTGCTTATTTATATTTTGTCTCGCCTCATCCTAGTAAACCGGAATCAATATTTGCCTCTATGGCTGTGTCATCAGGACCAAGCCCACCTGAATTTATGCGTTCCAACACTCGGAATAAAATCGTGGAAAGTCTCATATTTCCCGGACGGTGCCTGTCGTGTATCCGTGGACAGGCTTAAATGCTTGGGATTCTTCATCTGCTTCTCGTGGACAAACTCCAGCACATCCCAATAACTGCTGTCGGAGCTGGGAATCTCCAAACTCATGGAGAAGTAATCATTATACAGCGTCTGCGCCTGATTCCACACCTGCTGAAGCAGCGCGATGAACGCTCCCACCGAGACGATGCCCATCCCGGTGCCGAGGGCGCTGTTCCCGTCGAACATCTTCCCCAAAATGGAGTCCGCATCGAAGAGTCCCGTGAAGTACTCGGTGACGTTGAAGTCAAACACGTACAGGATCACCTTCTGGATGTAGGGGAAGAGGACTGCGAGGAGCCCGGCCAGGCCGAAGCCGCCTGAAAAGTTAAGGTCCGCCGGGATGAGCTGACCCAGCGCGGTTCCCGCCAATCCAATCATCCTTATCTGGATTGAATAAGATAAAAAAAACTGCCAAAGAACAAGATTGCGGGTTTCACAATCTTATCAGTGTGCGTTTTATAGTCGGTCTGACAGCCGCATTATGAGCTCATCGATTAGATTAGACGGGAAAAAAAACAGGCCCTGACGCGTGTAGGCAATATGTGTCACCGCCGACACGCAGTTGAATTGAATTAACTATCTGTTGGTTATGGAGAATACCGGTGTCTGGCAGTGTATAAAGAAAGCTTATGATTATACTGGGATCGTGATTTTGTTTGGACGGTTCCCTCAGATAAACCAGTTGTTTTCTATAGCCGGGTGAGCAGTTTCCGGCTGGTTTATCGACCGCCGTGTACTGTACTGCCACGATTTTAAGGGTGGGTTAAGCCCCGCCTCCGTCACACACGCCTGTGTGCTGAGTGAGCACACACACACACACACACAGTTGTGCACACCCGGTGTAAAAAACCCACCCTTATAATCGTGGCAGTATAGTACATTAGATGAGTCAATTGATGATATCATGACAGGCGCCGCTGAGAGGGTGAGGGTATTGTACCGTACTGTAGTTGCCTCGTTGCGCACGCACACTTTTTCGACCGCCGACGGGCGAGGTTGGTGTGCAAACGGAAGATTTTAAAATTGTTACTCTCGTTTTCTCGTTTATATGAACGTACAAACGGACGATTGAGCTTTCTCTCGTTTGTGCGTACGCACAAACGGAGTATATGTTGCCGTTATCTCCTGTTATGAACAAGTCATTTCGATTCAAATATTTAACATTTTGACTCGAGTAAAGGCATGCTCTTCCGTCGGTAGTCACACTTTGCAGCGCAATGAGGCTTTGCCACTGCCGACGTACGACGAACATTTGCCCAAAAAAACAGCAAAGCTGCCGGGTCCGCGGTCGAAAAAGTGCGCGTGCGCAACGTGGCTAGTATCAGCATACACCGAAGCTGTTTAGAGTATACGTGATGACTCAGATCTATTCCCCGCATGTACGAGGGGCAAACTGAAAGTAATTTCACCCCCCTTTTTAAAATGAGCTTAGAGCAGGTATTGAAATTCTGCTCATACAGAAAGACAGAGGAGAGACAGACGACCTAGATAAAAAATAAGTAGGGCAGCGAGTGGCAGGAGAGAGGCGAGACAGACGAGCGGGCACAGGCTACTTTCAGCAGCTAACTTTATTCACGAGCCTCACCATGGTTAAATGCACTTCTGCTCTTCGAGCATCTGTCTTCCATGACTTTAAAAATGGCCTCACACCTAGCCAATGCCTTGTCCGCCTGCAGAAAACTTTCGCAGGAGAATCTATTCCATCCAAACGCACCATTCAGCGGTGGTTTTCTGATCTGCGTGCTGGGAGAAGCGTGCTGGAAGATTTACCTTGCACTGGAAGACGCCCGACAGCTGTAACTCCTGAAAAAATTATTGCCGTCCGTGATTTCGTCATAGCTCATCCCCATGCTTCATACGCCCAGATACGCCATGCCGTGGACATCGGTTCACACAGTGTACAGCCATTTTGAAGTGGGAGTTGGGCATGAAAAAAATCTGCTCTCGATGGTTCCCTCACACGCTCACGGCGGACCAAAAGCAAGCCCGGTTAGTTTTCTGCCAAAACTTAATCAACGACTTCGGCGGAGAGGACGAACGACGGTTGAAAGAGATCGTAACAGGTGATGAGATGTGGGGGTATTACTATGATCCGCTTACAAAACGTCAATCGATGGAATGGGTCAAGAAAACAGATCTAAGGCCACTGAAAGTGCGACGTTCTCGAAGCGTGCGCAAGACTATGTTCATTGTTTTCTTTAATTCTTCCGGAGTGGTCTCCATTTCGAAGCTCGCTCCCACACCAGGCAGGAGGACCATCAATGCTGCCTATCACGTGAAAACCTGCTTGAAGAAGCTCGTGCGGAAACTGAGAAAAAAACGAGGAAAGACTGGACTTCGAGGCCTGAAACTGCACCACGATAACGCCAGCAGCCACACCTGCAGCTTGACCACCGATTTTCTGCAGCAAGAAGGGCTCAAACTTTTGCCGCACCCCCCGTACTCGCCCGACCTCTCACCATGTAATTTTTATTTATTTTCTAAACTGAAAGAATGTTTGCGTGGGAAGCTGTTCGACACGGAAAAGGAACTTGATGCAGCCGTGCACTGCCGCCTCCAGGAGCTCTCCAAGAATGAATTTTCACCCGTCTTTCGAGCTTGGCTTTCACGATGTGAAAAGTGCATTCAGTTTGGAGGGGACTACTTCGAAGGAAGATGAAATAAATTTGCAATTAGTAATTACCAATCATTTTTAAAGAAGGGGGTGACATTACTTTCAGTTTGCCCCTCGTACACTTGCCTGTAACTAAACATACAAGCGAGCACGAGTGCAATAATCTGTATTTACGAGGTAAAACTCCCAAGTCTTGATTTGGTATAAATGTTGCGCACGACAGGGCAAACAGGGCAAAATTGTGACGTAAATCAATCAAAATAGCCACAAGGTTTCTTTTTCGTTTTCCATTTTAAAGAAATTTTAATTTTAATTTTTTTGTCAAAATTATTGTCACATATGTTTGTCCAAGTTGTAGACTACGTACGAGTGCTTGGAAAAAAAAGAAAGAAATTTTGCTGTAAAAACTGTCGGATTCGAGGCTGTAGGGGCGCCACTTATTCGTCTGCACACATATCGTATCAGTTGCGACATGTGCGCCCCCTGTTTCCCTCACTGCGTCAACTTAAAAGCTTTACCTCGTACTGTACGCTCCCGATCTCAAAGATCGATTTTAGGTCCGGCCCGAAAACACGTTCCGTCGCTCGCTTGGTTGTTCATTCAGATTCACTTAAACTTTATTAACTCGAAAATTTCGAAACTGAAACCAACAAATCAACGGCAAACTAGTTTACAAACCAGCCATTTCCTCTTCCACTTCGAGAACTGAATCCACAAATGTGATTTCGGACTTTAAAAACGCATTTTAATGCACTTCTCCTCAATCAAACAAAGTAGCCTGTCAGGCTAAAACCAACGGGCCAATCACGGACAAGTGAACGAAATTGAACGATCCGCTCAAGCTTTATGTGAATCAGCGGGGGCGGGGCATAATCGACCCTTGAGATCGGGAGATCTCAATGGACAGCTAAGCCCCGCCTCCCTCAGTATGGCCCTGCATTCGATTGAACGTTCAATCTGATTCACTGTTCTCTGATTTGCTGATTTCATACAGGTTACTCGTTGTGCTCGATTGATTGCTTTTCCGTATATTTGTTCCTACAATGGTAATTTAGTGAACGGCACTCAATAGGCCCGGGTTGGTTAAAATTTACGGGTAGGGCAGAAAAGTGTCCTTTGAGATCGGGAGCGTACAATACTGAATGACCGAATGAGGTCATTCCTTAATCGGCATGGAGGGATACCGGGTCATGCAGATGACCTGACAAGCACAAAGCGGGAAAGATTCAACTTTCTCAGATTTGTTCTTTTTTATCATCATCGGCGACTTCGACCCTTGACCGGCAGTTTTCATATTTCATATCCGGCTTACTATCTTTGACTGTGTTTACTGTTTGTCTTTTGGTTGCAGTTTTTCCCGGTTGAGTGTTTACGATTCGAGCACTAAACGGTTGCCTAGATTTCCATCACTCTCGATCATGCCTGTATTTAAACCTCACATCTCGATCACACCTCTAATATACGATGTAATTGATGAACCAGCGAGGAGCCAAGACAGACAGTTACGAATCACGATCCTGGATGATGAGTACTCGTGTACAGGACTGCGTATAACTTACAGGTATATGGCAGTCGCATGGCTGGAATCGCTCGTTTCCGCTAGACACATTATATATCTAGTAAGAGGCACCAGCTACGCGAGACAACCTGACTAAATTACTCCGTGATAATCACGCAGTTGCAAGCAGAAAAAGTGTTTCTTCCCTTCTCAAAAACATGCCTGAAAACATTCTGAAAACCACCAGGGCGGTCTGAATTTGAGCCACTCTTGGCTAGAGTTTGCCACTGCTTTTTCCTCAATCTTTGATTTGATTTCCGGCCCAGCGAAAAAGTTAGAATGAGCAAGCTGCTCTAAATTCCGCCAAAATAAACAAACTCAATCAATCGATCCATCAAATAAAGCTGCATGGTCAGCTGTGGTCGAGAGCGCGTGCACGCGGTGACTTACTTCGGCTCGAACTCTGACCACTATTTTTTGCTTAAAGTCTGTCTTAGACTCAGTCTCGAAATCTTAGATTGAGCAAGCTGATCTAAATTCAAATTTGGACTTTCAATAAAAAACTCTGATTTTAACCGGAAAGTTCCTAACAGAAAAGACATTAATTTCATCAACGAGACACATTTAACGATAAATCCGCACGCCCTTCTTCTTGATCATCGCTTCCCGATGTCCAGGAATACGGTCGAATAGCGCTCTGCCGAGTTCGGGGCCACCTTTTTTGGCTTAAATTCTGCCATCCAAAATTGTGGACATTGCGTGTATCTGTATAATGTACGTCAACAGACTTTAGGTTCTCATCAAAATCACCAAGACATTGCCCTTCACACCAGTGCCTCAGAAATGTCTGGAACAAAAATATATTATTATTATTATTAAAGTATTAAAAACATTTATCTGATAAAAAAGAGATCACAGACAAAGAAGAGTGCGGGTTTTTTGTTAAAAAATGTGGGAACATAGAAAGCACATTAATTCACAATGTAGTAACACTCTAAAGTAGCACGCAAGTCACTCCTCATCGTACAACAATGAAAGACCGGAAAAGATGGCGTCGGGATTGTTCTTGTACCGCAGGAAGAGCCCCTGCAGCTGGGCCAAACTAATATCAGGACGCTCGGGTCGATCAAAGACCTCGCGCACGAACCGCTTCACTTCATCGTCCTCGGCATTGCGACGAAACCGCCGAAACATCCGCTCCACTTGAGATTCATCCGCATATCTACGGATAAAGGAGAAAACAAATTAGCAAGTTAATTAGCTTATCCAGTCTGTTTAGTTAATTAAAATTTTAACTTACCCAATGTACTGCCGTTTATCCACCCTCCCCGGGCGAATCAACGCCGGATCCAGCCGGTCTACATAGTTAGTGGTCATAAAGAGGATCCGCCCTTCGGAGGAGGCAACCCCGTCCAGGGCGTTCAAAAGTCCGCTGAAGGTCAATCTGTTCATCCCTTCGAACGCCGTGGACGAGGTCACGGAAGAGGTCTTCGACTCCTCGCCCAGCTTACTTCCGGACGCGATATTGTCATCGCGGTTGCCGAAAGCCGCGTCGATGTCTTCGAGGAGGATCAGAGAGTCCTCTGGAGCTTCCACCATCATCCGGTTGAGGATCTCATCGGTCAGGCTCTTGTCGCTTAGATTAAGAATGCAAACGTTCAGGTCGAAATGGCCGGCGACGGCGCTGATGAAGCTGGTCTTCCCGGTGCCGGGTGGTCCGTACAGCAGGTAGCCGCGACGATAGGGCACGCCGAATTCGGTGTACCAATTGGCACTGTCGATAAAGTCCTGAATGTCGGCGAGAATGGTCTCGGAAACGCCGTCGGCCAGGACGACGGAGGAGAGGGGGCGTTTGCGTTTGCCGCTGCCGCTGTCGATCCACTGGCCTTGGTTGCCGGTGTAAATGCGGGTTCTGCCTTCGTTCTTGGCGTCCTTAAACTTCTTCACCTGCACCAGCATGTCGTTGAAGATGGAGGTGTTGCTTCCGCTGGCAGTCAGGACGAGGTTTTCCAGCCGCTTTGCAGAGTACGGTTCCGCCAGCTTTTCGTCCTGCTTACGCTCGATTTGGAACTTCTTGCCTTGGAATCTGGAAAAATAAAAATAAAAAGTTACACAATTGGCTTTTACATTGCTCTTGCTCTTGCCCTCAGCGCACAACCGCTCGATTGTCGGCCTCTGGGTAGTTCACTAAAGCGTCGTCCCATTTATCAGTCATTTTTGTGTGTCCTTGAACGTCTGTATACAACCCATCTGCCCGTTTGCTTGCTTGTCTGTCACAGCGTCACCTATCTGTGTCCCCGTCTGTGTGTATGCATGTGTGTGTGTATGTGTGTGTTTGTCTGTCGGTTTGTCTGTCTTTCTGTTTGTTTGTTTGCCTGTTTATCTATCTATCTGTCTGTCTGTTTATGTGTATGCATGTCTGTGTGTGTCTCCCATCTGTCTGCCTGCCTGCCTGCCTGCCTGCCTGTCTGCCAATGTGTTTATCGTTCGGTCTGACTGTTTGTGCCTGTCTGCTTATTTATATTTTGTCTCGCCTCATCCTAGTAAACCGGAATCAATATCTGCCTCTATGGCTGTGTCATCAGGACCAAGCTCACCTGAATTTATGCGTTCCAACACTCGGAATAAAATCGTGGAAAGTCTCGTATTTCCCGGACGGTGCCTGTCGTGTATCCGTGGACAGGCTCAAATGCTTGGGATTCTTCATCTGCTTCTCGTGGACAAACTCCAGCACATCCCAATAACTGCTGTCCGCGCTGGGAATCTCCAAACTGATGGAGAAGTAATCGTGATACAGCGTCTGCGCCTGATTCCACACCTGCTGAAGCAGCGCGATGAACGCTCCCACCGAGACGATTCCCATCCCGGTGCCGAGGGCGCTGTTCCCGTCGAACATCTTCCCCAAAATGGAGTCCGCATCGAAGAGTCCCGTGACGTACTCGGTGACGTTGAAGTCAAACACGTACAGGATCACCTTCTGGATGTAGGGGAAGAGGACTGCGAGGAGCCCGGCCAGGCCGAAGCCTCCTGAAAAGTTAAAGTCCGCCGGGATGAGCTGACTCAGCTGGGTTCCCGCCAATCCAATCATCCTTGTCTGGATTGGATTTGCTTCGGGAGGAGAAAAAAGAACTGTTAAAGAACAGTTATGCCGGTTTCACGATTTTGTCGGTGTGCGTTTTATAGTTGGTCTGACCGTCGCGCTATGAGCTCATCGATTGAAGATTATACAGGAAGAAAAGGCCCCACGCGCGTAGGCAAAAAGTTCCTGTTGGTTTATCGACAGTGTAGATATTCGATGAGTCATCGATGATATCATGACAGGCGCCGGTTTGGGTAGCAGAGCAACATTAATATTAACCGCCGAGAGGGTAAGGGTACTGTATTTGTATTTCCTCGATAGATAGCGACAGCGCACCGGTCACGTGACGTAATGATTGCCCGCTGTGCCCGAGTACGACTGTATGGCATGCGAGGTACAGGCAGAGCACACGCTAACGAGTAGGGGGGGGACCAATTTAACGTCACACAGCTCGTTCACTGTCGCTATCTATCGAGGAATACAGTATTTGACATTAAGACATTGAGACATTGAGACATTGAGACATTATTAAGGCACAGGGCAAACTTCTCGATTCCCATGTTTGGCCTGAGTTGATTGGTTGAGGAATCTGTTCCAATTTTGAAGCTAATCGAAAAATAATATTAAACCTGATTCTACACAATAGACAGGAAAGCGACACGACCGGAGACGGAGAAACAAACAGATAGAGTGACAAGGAAACATAAGACAACACTAAATATATTTTTTTAAACTCCAAAATTTCTGTCCTTTTGAGAGCGCAGAGTGCGAGCAATAGCTTGTAACTGTAAAAATGCAAGCGAGCATGAATGCAATAATTTGGAGTTATGAGGTAAAACTCCCAATGCTGCGCAACATTTGATCTGGCATGAATGCTGCGCACGAAAGGGCAAAGAGGGCAAATTCGTGGCGTACTTGCAGGTTACTTGCAAACTTTTGATTTGACGTATCGTGAGCCGCAAGACTACACATGTTATAAAGTTTTAATTTCTTAAAGCAAAAACCGGTCAAAATCTCGTCACCAAACATAAAGAAGAGACTGTACTCATTTGGGAAATATATTTGAAAATTAAGACTCAAATTCGGCACAATGGAAACTGAAAACGGGTGACAGACTCAATCAATCGAAGAAAACAACAACAAATCAAGATTTCTGGGCAACGAAATTCGTGATGCATACATCGAGTTGACTGATCGATAAGCCGTTTGAAATTTTCACCAGTCAAACAACGTGTAGTCTTGTTTGACAAACCACACCAAATCAAACGTTTGCAAGTAACCTGCAAGCAGCTGTATATCAATCAAAATAACCACAAAGTTTCTTTTCGTTTTCCTTTTAAAGAAAGTGTATTTTTAAATTTTTTGTCAAATTTTTGTCACATATGTTTGTCCGATTTATTTTTGATTTTTCGAACCAAAAATATCGACAAACGATAAGAGACAAGTGTGCGAACGCGACATTTATACCATTTCCAAACTTGCGCAGCATTGGGACTTTTACCCCGTACTGAGATTTGTTAACAAACAAGATTCCGGTACAAGGTAAAAATTTTAAGTTGACGCACTTTTCAATTTCCCTGCTGTTTCACGATTTGCCAATAGAGTTGACATTTGAAACTTTTTACCCATTACTGAGACTTACAGCAAACAAGATTCCGGTACTGAATGACCGAACGAGGTCATTCCTTAATCGGCATAGAGGGATAATGGAGCATACAGATGACCTGACTAACACAAAGCGGGAAAGATTCAACTTTGTTAGATTTGTTCTTCATAATCACCGTCGGCGACTTCGACCTTCGACCAGCAGTTTTCATATTTCATATCCAGCTTACTATCTTTGACTGTGTCTACTGTTTGTCTTTTGGTTGCAGTGTTTCCCGGTTGAGTGTTTACGATTCGAGCACTAAACGGTTGCTTAGATTTCCACCACTCTCGATCATGCCTGGATGTACATCTCACATCTCGATTACACCTCTAATGTACGATGTAATTGATGAACCAGCGAGGAACACAGACAGACAGTTACGAATCACGATCCTGGATGATGAGTAGTCGTGTACAGGACTGCGTATAACTTACAGGTATATGGCAGTCGCATGGCTGGAATCGATCGTTTCCATTAGACACATTATATATCTTGTAAGAGGCACCAGCTACGCGAGACAACCTGACTAAATTACTCCGTGGTAGTCACGCAGTTGCAAGCAGAAAAAGTGTTTCTTCCCTTCTCAAAAACATGCCTGAAAAAATTCTAAAAATCGTCGTAGTCGGTCCAACCGGTTCGGGCAAGTCCGTTCTCTCCAACTTTTTCGCAGAGCAAATCGACTTGACCAAGGTTTCATACAGTCCCACGAAAGGGGTTCGTGTCTTGGAACTGGATGTAAGGAGCTCCTAATTTGCAACAGTCTCTATACACATACTGCACATATCCCAGCATAACTGTAGGATTCTCACGATGATCCCTCAAACAGGTCAAGGAATCTTCGCATGATGGCAGCGGTCGCGCGGCGTCCGGGAGCATTCCCGTCCAGCTGTGGGACATCGGCGGCGACCGGCAGCACCAGCAGTACTGGAACGCGCTCATTTACAACGCGGACGGTGCTATCATGGTGTGCAATGCCGATCGCGCTTCCGTACAGGAGAAGGACCAGCTGGAGACGTTGTTGTACTTTTTCAATCAGCGTCCCCAAAGTGCTGTCTTGAAACCCATACCGGATTCACGGATCCTTCTGCTGTCGCATCATCACAAGTCCCTGTCACGGTCGAGATTCGCTCAGACATCACTCCTTCCTGCTGACTTCACAGGCAAAGGTGGGTACCGAGAATATCGGTATCCGTTCGGTGTGTTTGTCTATCTGCCTGCCTGTCTGCCTGCTTGCCTGTCTGTCTGTCTGCCTGTCTGTCTGTCTGTCTATTTGTCTGTCTGCCTGCCTGCCTGTCTGTTTATTTATCTGTCTGCCTGCCTGGCTGTCTGTCTGCTTCCTTTCTGCCTGCCCGTCTGACTCTGTGTCTGTCTGCCTACTTTCTGCATGTCTGTCTATCTGTCTGTCTGCCTGTCTCCATGTTTGTTTGCCTACTACCAGCTACTAGAGCTCTTCCATAACTGTGATTCGATACTCGTCTTCCTTTTTTACTTGTAGTAAAGGAAATTCACACCAGTCTCGTAGACGATACCAGCGCCGTCCGGAGTGAATTTGAAAGATTTGTTCACAGAGTCTATAACGAAGCCGCCGGTAGAAAATAGAGTATAACCAACAGCATGACAAGAAAACGTTAAACCGTACAAAAATAAATCACCACTTTGAGAGACAAAAATAATGGGTAGGAGACATCCCATGTTTTTCAGAGGACTGACAACTGGAGGGGGCATTTTTGGAGATTGTCTTGCATGATCGAACTCAGAGGATGGTCTGTTCGTACATTATCCGGCTGAAGCCGGCCGGTGGAGCAAACTGAAAGTTGGCAAAGTAAAAGTCCAGAATGGCATCCTTGTCGACAAATGCCGAGGGGAAGACAGTGCCCTTTGGGCCACGAACGGAGGTGTTGAGAGGTTTGCCGTTGAGATGAAAGCTCATCTCCACATGGTCATATGTCACACCCTGAAAAATAAACCGAGAATCCATCTGCCTTTCCCATAAAAATACAGCAGCAGCGTACAACCTCCAAATGCGAGTACTACTCAGTCTGCTGGTGGGCTGTCTGATTACCCGGTTAGCAAGCTGTCTCTCGTTACATCTGTTTACGTCTGTTTATGTCTGTCTGTCTGTCTGTCTGTCTGTCTGTCTGTCTGCTTATCTGTATGCGTGTCTGTCTGAGTGTTTGTCTGTCTGTTTTACTGCCTATCTGTGTGTGTCTGCCTGCCGATGTTTCTGTTTGGCCGTGTTTGACTCTATCTATCTGTCAGTTTATTTGTCTGTATTTCTCCCAAGCAGTATGTCTGGTTTCAAGCGCAACTCACAATCACATCGCTTTCGTGGGGTACTTCGCCAACCGCTGCGACTACTTGGTTGTTGTGGTAGACTTTCCCGTCCTCTCGTAAGATCCAACTTTGATTATCCACTCCGAAGGGGATGTTGTTGACGTTGACCGTGCCTAAGGAAAGCCCCACGCCCCACTGTCCGTCGCGCTGCACTTTCACCTCGAAGTACGCCTTATCCTGGACGATCGACGCCGTGGCGATGCATCCACCCGATCCACAAAGCCGGCCTCCATTTTTGATTACTACCACTTCATCACCTGCAACAGAAAGCCACAAGAAAAGTTGTTAGTAGCAACGGTGGACAAAGAACGGGTAGTAAAAAATTTAACACAACAACCTTCAGGGGGACTACGGTGTATTGATTGATTGATTGCGTCGTGTGTTGGTCGGATAAAATATCCAGCACTCAGCATAACTCAAACCGGTAAAATACAAGATATATGCAATGAAATTTTAGATTTTGGCGACAGCCGATCGATAGAGGAGGTCTAGAGGAATCGATTAAAAAAACCTTTAGGTGAGGAAGGTCAAACTGAGGGAAGTATGGCAGTTCCAAGTCGGGGTACAATCAACCAATCAACCAATCAACCAATACAATCCCATGCGCAGTGCATGGGTGCAGCGCAAAGTGCACAACGCACTAAACTGGCCAACAGCTCTGCTGTGTTTTGGTCGAAAATTAAAAATTGATGAACTGATGCTAGATTGATAGACTGGTTAGCGGTAACAGCGTTGTCATCCTCTTATGGTGCCCTTTGAGCTGCACCCCGTGCATTTCGCATGGGAATGTAGTGCGTTGTGCGCTTTGCGCTGCACCCGTGCACTGCGCATGGGATTGTTTTGGTTGATTGGTTGATTGGCTGATTGTACCCCAACTTGGAACTGCCACATCTCCCTCAGTCTTGACTTTCCTCACCTAAATCGCCAAATTCAAATCACAACCAGTGATGAATGCGAGTCACTGACAACGGATTGAATCTGGTTGATTGGTGGATTGATTGACCAAAACGGATGAAAATGTTATGATTAATGGGTAAAGTGTACAGTTTGATTGATTGATTGACTGGTTAATTGCGACAGACAAGATTCACCACTGATTTCCCCTTGAGTGTAGTTATTCTGGTTAACCCTAATCACTAACTAGGCAAATAGAGAACGTCACCAATTTGCAGTTTGCACGCAACAGTTGACCGGGAAATGAGGGAAAATTACCCATGCGAGTGGTGTCGAGGGCAACCGGAGGATGCACCTCCAGTATGAGCTCGCTTCTATCTGCGTCGCCGTCATTCCACAGGCCGTACGATTTGCAGAAGTTACACAGGCCAAACATATTTCCGGTAGACCGGGGGGGGGGGAAGAAGTGGACGTGAACGTTCGGTAAGGCGAATTTCGATAATACACCAAAAAATAACCCAAAAAAATAAAGTACCCAAAAAATGAAAATTATGTAGACTCCTCACCGCTCAGTTCAGCGCGTCATAAATCACCCACCAGCTGCGAAAGATCCGTTCCACGTGGAATCCGGGATAGAGAAGAGAGCAAAACGAGAAAATTGGTAAAAGACCACAGACCCCTAAGTTTGGTGGGGGAGGGCAAATGGGCGTGGCTTTACAGCCGTCACCGTCAGAGGGGGGAGTGGCTATCTATGTATTTGTATCAAACAATCAATCGATAAATTTAATGATAAACTTCTGCAATTTCTGCCGAAGCTTGATCAAGCAGCAGGTACAGTACACCAAGCATGATATGTAAATTTCAAGCAACCTACCAGCTTTAAAAATCAGTTCAGTTTTAGTGAAATTGCTTGAACCGTTTTTGCGTGAAAATTCGTTAGTCGCCATGGCGTCATTATTTGACGACGTTGCGTTTTACTCGTAGTAACGTTTAGGTAAACCGTCAGTACAGCTGGCGAAGAAACTTGCTACGGATCGCCAATCGTTGATTGATTTGGTGCCACAAGGCATGCCTAAGATTGCTAGGTTGACCAGTGAACGGTCGATTGATGGATTGATTGTCT